>JASDQU010243971.1:126061-174641 GCA_032191745.1 Picea mariana | reverse complement strand
CTTTATGGGTTTCCTCGTGAAAATCTGTCTCTGTGTGTATTTTATGTGTGACTGATGATCTTTACTCTTACTGTCCATATGTTGTATGATTGGTTGATGACACATGAAGAAATCTTAATAATTATTTAAAAGGCATAAAATTGTTTAAGCTTATCAACAACTAATTCACCCCCCCCCCTCTCAGTTGTTCTAGTATTTCCAACATTCTCATCGTCTTTCTAAACTTTTTCTCCTCCTCCAACGTGGCCCACAAATTCTTCTCTATTCCTTGCAACTCCGCATATTTTGTTATCCAATTCCATACTAGTGTCTTTTATTCATACAACTTGGAACACTTATCCTCCAAACTCTGGATACTTTCTATTGTTGTCATCGTTGTTGTCTCCCTTTCCTCCCTTTCCTCAGGTGGAGTGTATGGAATCATGTGTGCTTCTAATTCTGCAATCTTTGCATGGAATTCTTGAATGGCTTCACTAATATTCAACACTTTTTATTTTAGTGGAGTGTGAACTTCCATTGGTATCTCTACGAAAAACAATTCCACTTCTTGCACTGCATTTTTCAACCTTCCTTTCTTTGTTCATCCTCATCTCGCTTCATCGTAACTTTGTTTTATTCTATATGCAATTTTTCCTTATCATTTGTCACTTTAGTAAATTATGTTGTCGTCAACTCTATGTGTAAATTTATATCCTATGTAACACTTATTTGAAAACTCTTTAATACATTCATCGACAACTATGAAAAGACTAATTCAATATGACTTAATGCTTTTGCTTGTTCTTGCATCTCTATCAAGGGGAATTATAATGCTCCTATTGATAACTTCATTACTCTATGCTCTCCTAATGCTTCTGAAGGGTGAGATATCGTCGATCTTGCTTCTGTAATATTTGTTGTACTCTCAGTTTGTTCTTCCTTTGTCCTTTTCTCTAGTTTGATCTTGATTTCTTCCAAAAGCTGACACAATGAAGCTATCTGCTACTGCACATATTTTTTTATCTCTTCTTGATTCTACGTCACACACTGAAATGCTTCGTATTTCACTTCATTTACTTGATCGCCTATCTTTTCTAAGTCAACTTTTGTCTGGGCCTAGGTGGCCACTTCTATGAAAGCTTTCCTCTTCTTCATTTGGTCTACTCGTTTCCCCTTATCATGTTATTTCCTCTTCTCTCTAGGGTGCAGTATTGTCTTCTGTTTTTCTCTTGTGTCATTTCCTTCTCCTTCTTGATCTTCTTCCTCTTCTCCTCCTCCTTTTTTTGGATCTTTATTTGACAACTGTGTTTCTGGCAGCTCCATTTCTGGTATTTGGGTTTTCCATTCTTCTTCCCAGTCTTCCAAAATCTTCCCAACCTCATCTTCTATAAACATGTATCTTCTCGAAGTCCACTCTTGATATGGGTCCCTCTTGGCTTGAATATACATGTGGTGTCTTCCTGCTTTAAAATTCACAATCCTATTGTATGTTTCCACTACCTACAGTAGTATGTGCAGTGTATCTTGAATTCTCTACTAAATTACCTCTTTGTAAACATAGGAATTAATTTTATTATTCAACTATCTTTCCTTATGCGCAATATGCCAAAAGTTCACATATATCGCTACCAAACATGGTTTCTTTGTAGCTCCCATAAATTGAGTGTCCTATGGCTCTCTCCAAGCCACTAATGCAATCAATATTGATATTATGCATAATGGAATTGTATCCCCTTGTCTTGTACCTCCCTTTAGTCCATCAAAAACTGGTTCAAAAGGAATGTCGCCCAATTTAATTTTACTCTCGTGACACACTTCTCAATTGTTTCTATTACACATGTTGGTACTTGATCTTTGCGACATTTCCTCAAAAAATTTTAGGCCAATACCTACATCATGAACCTTACTGTATTGTCATTAATACTTGCAATGTCCAAACTGTGCACTCCTCTGAATGTGTCATACTTATACTTCATTCTTTCTAGCAGGTCCTTCTCCTTCTACTTGTCTGTGAATAATGGCAGTGGGTCTTCCCCTATTTATGATAACCTGGTGATCCACATGATGATTTCAGTGTCTATTGACACTGGCCCATCCAACCATAAAAATCCTCCATGGATGCAACTAGGAAAAAACTTGACATAGTTTTTTATCTCTGCGCTCTTGTTGAAATGCAGAATGTCTAACAGATTCAAAATGTTTGTTTTCTCCAGCCCTAATGCCCATTCCTATGGATCTACTATTACTTCCTGTGAATTCTTGGTGGGATTTACGGTCTTTTACTTATCAGGTGCCAACTCTACAAACTTATATATATATCTATATATATATATATATATATGTCAAGTCATGGTCTGCATACTTCATATACCCTACTGCACCTGACATATCTTATTCAACGACTACCTCCGGTGGGATCTCTAGTTCAATAAATTCATATTCCAGTTTCTTTGGTAGCTTAACCTACTTCGCTATTGACTACCTTGGTGGCACATAATCCTTCGAAAAGTTGATCGGTATTAGCCCTGGCACTAATGCTCTTAGAGTTTCTTTGAATATAGGTATTGATGTCTTCACGGTGCGTTGTTTCTTCTTCTATGATGAAGCTTTTCATGTCTTTGATGGTGCCATTGTTCTCTACAACTAACTCACATATGTAATTTTCTTGCTCGACTTTGTTATATTCACTTGGCTCATTCTATCTCTCTAAACTCCTTAAACAACAATAACCTTTCCCTGTCGACCCTTCATCTTATTTTATAGCTTGTAACCAGTTGTTTCTATTCTTCTTCATGCCCAAACCTGCAGTCTAATCCACTTACATTTGCATTCAATCCTTGCCCTAACTCTACATTAACTTTGTATCCTATGGCAGATTATACACTAGATTTTCTAGCCTGTCAAAATCCTCTTTTTGTTTTTCATTTCTGATTACATGGCTCCACTACCTCTCCATCATGTTTACTCTTAATTGGTTGTCTCTCCATGTCTATTCTTTAATGTGTTTCTCGCCTTTTTCATGGATTTCTATCGCTAGTCCATCCTCCTTCGTAGACATGATTTCTTCCTCTTTTCTACATCTCCGTGACATTTCTGGTTTCTCTCCTTACTTAGTTTGAACAATACCTTATGCATAACTTCAACCTTTTGTATCTTAACTCAAACTCTTTTATTGATTTTCTTCTTTTCTTTTTATTTTTCTTCTATAATACACTATAAAATAGATACTATGGGAGATATAATGTGCATTGTGACTAGTGAACAGAAGCACGATTGTTCCTATATAGTTTCAGCTGACTACCATTAACCATTCCTTCCACAACTTCTCCATTCAATTTTTCCAACTGGACAACACTTGCTTCTATAAAAAAATCTAATCACATATGGACCCAACCAATGCATCTGAAAATTTCTAGGGTGCTGAAAAAACTTATTTTCATAAAGAAAAACTAAGTCTCTTGTCTGGAACTTCTTTTGTTTAATGTGTCAGTCATTCTAGGATTTATCACGTTCTTTCTGAACTTGTTGATGAAATCATTTGATAAAATGATCTTCTTCTAGCTCTACTAGCTATGACAGTCTCTTCTCTACAGTGCCAAAACCTGTTAGCTCTATCAAAATGGTAATGCATAGACTAGACACAATGAATTCCATAGGCATAATTTCTTCCTGGGCATACATTAATAAGCCCATAACACTGTTGGGATCCTCAACTCCCAGTCATCTCGCCTTACATTACACACATTTGTTAGTGCATGCTCTAGGATCTTATTGAATGCTTCCACTATTCCATTTTCCTGATGATAATATGGTCTGCTCTTCTAATGATGAATATGAAACTCCTTTTTCAAAGCTACAATCATCTTATTCAGAAAATGAGTTCTCTGATCACTCATAAGTATTATGGGAAATCAAAACCTTGTAACTACAATTTCAAAAAAAAATTGTGCAGTTGTCTCCACACGACAATCTTTGACTAGTTCTACTTCATCTCATTTGATCAAGTAATTTATCACAATAATGATGTATCTGGCTCCTGACCTCTTTGTTGGTGGATTAATTGGTTCGATAAAACCAATGTCCCATTTATCAAAATCCTATAATTTTAGTTGCGGTACTAATGACATCTCATCTCTCTTGGAAGTCTTATCAAGTCTTTGACAGACATCACAGGTCTGACATAATTATTTCGCATCCTTATGAAGGGTGGGCCACCATAGTCCTACATGCAAAATCTTATGAGTTGTCTCTTTTCCTACATAGTTGTAATATTTCTAGGCTGAACCCAATTGTTATGTAAATGAAAATGTACTTAAGATGGTGAGATGTTTGATATCATTTTTTGTATGCACATTTCATGGCATAGTGTGCACATGTAATGCATAGTAAAATGAGGAAGTTTGTACATTCCAAGATACCGCGCACAACAACATAAGTGCGCACAATTTTGAGGCCAGGTAGCCTTTTGTGTATATGTTTTGTTTTATAGGCTGGTAAGCCAGTTATTATAAGCTAGGATTCTTATGTTTTGATTAGGCCAGAGAGCCTAGATGTTAAAGGCCAGTGCGCTATTTTTGTATATGTCTCATAATTAATATAAAATACATTGTTGTGCGCAGACAAACCACGATAAAAGAGTATAGGGGACTAAACTCCACTGGTTAGGGAAAGGGGGGGGCCTAAAAATTAAGGAAAATGGATAAGGTATGGAGCTTAAGCCAAAAAGGAATATTATATTAATATTTATTAAATCATAAAGTATGGATAACTATTTTATCCTAAGATCTAAAGTTGGGGACAAGTGGGACACAGTAGCTCCCAACATGACAAGTGTCAAGTTGGGGACATGCATACATATTGTTGGGACTTAGCTCATTTTCTAATCTTTTCCACCCTTCTTCCCATCATTCCCTCCATCATTCAATCATCTAGTCAATCATCCATGAGTATGCACACACCCATTGAGCTATCCTTCATACCTTCATGAATGTACCTGAACCTGTATCCATAGCCATTTTTTGTTGGTGTATCTGGTTAGCTTGGGAGATGGACTAAAAAAACGGGTTGTCATGCCTGTGGGACATTGAAGAGGTGGGTTTTTAGGCCCGTGAGTAATTCTCTGAGTGAGAGAATTGTTGGGAATTGATTTCTTGAAGGTGCTAAACTGCAACTACAGTGCTCTAAGATTTCCTATCTGGCATGTTGCTGAAGCCCGGAAAGGAAAGTGGGGCAGCCAAAGGATTGTTGAGCCAAGAAGGGGCACACTTCATAGGGTGGGAAAGGCATGTGGGGAATGAGGGACTTTAGGTTGTTAGTTTGATTTGGCACCTGATACAGAGTCTTTCCTGTTGTCTATTATCCTTTAGCCTAGTTAGGAATCTCTTTACCCGGGTGGAGTTTAGTCCCAGCTCGGGGGTGACTCGTTGTTGAGAGTGATGAACAATGTGGTTTAAGGCTGGGAGGTTCCTGGAAGTTATGCATGCAATTGGTGACATTCTTACCAAGATAAGTGCCAATTGTGTGATAAATTTACATGATGCATTGTTATTTACGTGCTTATTTTTATGGGTTATCATATGTGTGGTTATAACTGTGTTTATTTTTATGGGTATTTCCTGTATGCACTGCATGTATATGTTTATTGTTATTTCAATGTGAATCTGTGTATTTACAGAGGTATTTGTATGTTTATGTTTTATAAATAATTCTTCCACAAGAGTTCTGTGTGTATATATTTTAATTACATACAGTTTGAAAATTTATGTGGCATAGCTCAGTTAGATGTTGGGTATGTTACAGTATGTTCCGCAGAGAGAACGTAAGAGTTATCTGGTGTAGCATGGCCTGGCCTAGGTGGTCGAGGATGTTACAATATGGGATCATAGCCTCAATTTTTAACATTGAGCCTGGATGGACTGAACAAGTGAGTTGAAGAGAAATGTCATAGAGGTATGATTTTGAAGTGGCCAAATTTCAAGTTACAGAGCGTCCATGGTAAAAAGTAACAACAAATGGGCATAATTGGGAAAAAGCCCCAATTTATGTTGTTAAATTCATGGGAAAAATGAGAAAATTCAGCCATGTGGTGAGATATTCTTGATTCAATATTTGTTCTAGCAAATTCAGACCTGGAATTGGTCGAATTTGAAGTTATAGTGAAGCCACAACAGATGGAGCGAATTTTGTAATCAAAATTCTCAATTCGTGAATTGATTTTTGGGGAAATTCATTCCAGAAATGTCAACTTACAACGATTTTTTGTTGCATAACTTCAACTAGTGTTATCGGGGTGAAATTGAACAAATTTCATAATTGCAGAATGTCGATGGTAAATTGGGGAAAAATTTAAGTGAAAAGCCCCAATTTCTACAGCGAAATTCACAAGGAATTAATGCGCATAAAAATGAGTGTGTGCAGGAGGGCACACTAAAAATACATGATGCACATTGAAAAGCTTATGATAGGTAAAATCCAGCACTATGCAGAAAGATATTGGTGTACTGGTGCACGCGCAATATTTTGGCACCGCGCAAAAAAATGTTGGTGTGCGAGTGCGCGCGCTAAATTTTGGCGCTACGCGAAAAAAGTTGGTGTGCAAGTGCGCGTGCTAAATTTAGCATTGCACGGTGTGAATACAAATAATAAGGTGTGCACGATGTGCACAAACATAATAATGATGTGTGTGGTGTGCACAGTGTTGGCAGAGCGTAGAGTAGTTTTGTTGGTGCGTGCGCAATGTGGGTATATGTTGTCGCGCGACAGTTTAGTTAGTGGTGCGCACAAAGTTTTGGTGCGCAGTGGCGACGTACTAAAATATGGCATGGTGTAGTGCATAGAGTATAATGCATGTGGAATATCAGTGTGTGATACAAGATGCTGCGTGCAACAGGTAATAGTGCAAGAACTGAAACTGCACGCAGTGGATATTGGCGCGCGACACAAAGGTAGTGTGCGAAAGTTATTGGCGCAACAGAGAAGTGATGCATAGCGTTTATTGGTGTGTGAAGCACAATTTACCTTGTGATGTTGTTTTTCATGGTAAATATGGGTGTACAGGTTGAAATTTTTGCATGTGAAGTCGTTTGAAGGGTGAACAACAATAGAAAACTAGCAATTTTCTGCGATATTTTATATCATTTGAACGTCATCTTTCTGCAGTGCGTTTTTGTGTCCCTTAAGAGCGTTTTTAGGCACTCGAAAACCACGATACCAGAGTGTTCCAAGGCTCGCTTTGTATATACAACCCAAATAAAATAGCTTGGAGAGATCTTTCTAACGTTGTAAATGGTTCGTCAAATGAAGCTTTTATGAGAAAGTTACAGCACAAATAGTGGAGGGTAAATTCTAAGACCCATCTAACTTCAAAGAGCCATAAATTTCTTCTTCGGAATCAGATTGAAGCGTAGGAGAATTCAATGGAAAGATATTGAACCATAGAAGACATTCCAAGATCTGAATTAAATCTTTGGGCATGTTAAAAATGTTTAATATGGAAAATAAGGAACTTGTAGCATACCAGTTACAATATGGTATTTTGGTTTGGAACTTAAGCGAGCTGTAAATAGCATCCCAGAACCCAGAAAGAGGTGACACTTGGAAAGTGTGTCCATAAGATGTATGTGAGGAAAACCAATTGAGCTCCTACAAAAATTCCAAGGGAGTAGGTGCAAAAATGCATATTTACATCGTAGAGTTGCGCCAAGTTGAAAAATGAATAGAAAAATTAATGGGAAATTTTTTAAATAGCCATAACTGTTTTCTCGAGACTCGGAATTGAGCATCGAAGCAGACATTGGAAAGGTCTTGGATAGCGGAATCTAAATATCCACCCAGAAAATTGATCTCAGCATTCAAATTTCCATGAATTCAGAAGAAAGAATTGTGATATATATTATTGAACTAGAATGGTTCATATTTTCATGAAATTGTTGAAACAGTTAGCTTGACAAAGTTTTGTTGGTTGGACATTTTGCAGAGTTAACAAAAACTAGATCAGATCAATATCAGCATAGAGTCCAGAGGAATGGAAGAGGCACAGGGGACTTATATTCAGGAGGATGAGATTAGAGGGATGGATGTCCATTTGGGCATTGAAGGAACAAACTCCAATGGACATGGAGATGAAAGGAATGAAAACATGAATATGGAAGAGACCATTAAAAATTTACAGAAGGATTTTCAAAGACATAAAGATTATAAGGAAAGGATTATGAAATCCAAGGAGAATCAAGATGAGTTCAACATGAAGTTAATGCAGAGATTGAACCGAATAGAAAAGAAGTTGGATAAGGAGAGTGGGTTAAGAAAATCCAGAAGTCACAGGCCTCCTGATGAGAAAACAAGAGATATAAGTGTTAGCAGACATCACCATCACTCCCTAAGGCATTCCCATAAGAGATCACACATCAGCTCAAGTCCAGCCCCTGTCATGAAGCATAAGAGTTCTGGGGTGGATGAGCTATGAGGAGAAATGAACAAAATCAAACCTCTTACATTTGATGGTGAGCACAAGAAGGATGAAGATGAAGAGACATGGTTTCTAGGCATGAGAAAGTATTTTCAATTTCATAATTATTCTTCTCATGCAGAAGGTATAATTTCTATCTATCAACTCAAGGGAAAGGCGTCCATGTGTTGGGATCAACTTGTGCATGTACAACACATTAAAGAGAAAAGTGTTACTTGGAGGGAATTCAAGAAGTATTTTGAGAAGAAATACTTGACTAAGAGATACTATGACAAGAAAATGAAAGAGTTCTTTGAACTCAAGCTTGGGAGTATGAAAATATATGAATATGAAAGAAGGTTTCTAGAACTGCTAAAGTATGTCTCTTTCATCAAGGATGAGACAGTTAAGATTCAAAGGTATTTGAGTGGATTGCCATCATTCATCACTGACAAAATAAATTATGATGATCCCAAGACATTGGAGGAGACCATGAGGTGAGCTAAATGCCTATGTGATCAGCAGAAAGCAAGGCCAACTTTCCAAAAAGCTTGGGAAGACAAAAATAAATTCGATGTGGATCATAGGAAGAAGGGATCTAAGCCACCATTCTTTATAAATAATCCTCAGGGACAGCCAACTCCTAGAGAGACCAGAGCGATTGAAACAGGGGGTCAGAGGCCAAGGCAACCACCTATTCAATGTTGGGGTTGTAAAAGGGATCATATGTTCAAATATTGTCCTCACTGAGGTGAAAAAGGGAGAACTACTCAAAATGTACAGCAAGCTGAAACAGTGGAGGACATGGGAAAAAATGTACAAAGGATCTATGCAGCCCTGGACAATAAGCAAGCAGAGTATCAGTCACATATGATTGAAGTGGAAGGTATGATCAACAACCAAACCATTGTTATTTTAATTGATTCAGGAGCTATTCATAGTTATATAGACCCTAAGATGGTGGAAAATTTGCATTTGCCAAGAAGAAAGCATGGAAAATATTGGTTGGTGCAGCTGGCTAAGTCATGTCTTATGGACATGAATGGACTGAACACCAGGGCATATTTGAACATCTTTCCTTTAGGTTCTTATGACTTCCTAATTGGGATGGATTGGTTGGATAAACATCATGCTATCCTAGACTATCATAACAAGGCATTTAATTGCTTGGATGAGGAAGAGAGTCTAAGGAAAGTGCAGGGAATTCCTAGGGCAATAACCATCAGAGAAATTTCAGCATTGCAGCTAAAGAAATGTTACAGGAAAGGATGTCAAATATTTGCAGCTCATATGGAGGAGAAACCTAAAGATAAGGTGCCAAATTTGGAAGATTATGCAGTCCTAAAAGTGTTTGAATATGTGTTCAGGGAGGTACCAAGATTACCCCCAAAGAGAGATATTGATTTCTTTATAAATTTAATGCCTGGGGCAGCTCCAGTGTCAAATACCCCTTACAGAATGAGTACACCATAGTTGAAGGAGTTGAAAATGCAGCTTGAAGAACTTTTGAAGAAGGGGTATATACGCCCAAGTGTGTCACCTTGGGGTGCCCCAATCTTGTACGTAAAAAAGAAAGATGGAACATTAAGATTGTGCATTGATTTAAGACAGTTGAATAAAGTAACTGCAAAGAACAAGTATCATCTACCAAGGATTGATGATCTTTTTGATCAATTGAAGGATGCAAAAATATTCTCAAAGATAGATCTCTAGTTAGGATACCATTAGGTAAGGATTAAAGAGGAAGATATCAACAAGATTGCCTTCAGGACAAGGTAATGTCATTATGAGTTCATAGTGGTGCCATTTGGGTTGTCAAATGCACTAGCTGTTTTCATGTGCTTAATGAATGGTGTTTTCCGAGAATATTTAGAAAAGTTTGTCATTGTATTTTTGGATGACATTCTTATATATTCTAATTTAGAGGAAGATCATAAACATCATTTGAGGATGGTGTTGCAAGTATTAAGGGAGAATCAGTTGTATGCCAAATTGAGAAAGTGCTCATTTATCAAAAGAAAATTCATTATTTGGGGCATATCATTTCAAAGGATGGGATAGCAGTGGATTCTGAGAAGATAGAAGCCATTAGAGAATGGTCAGCACTAAATAATGTGACAAAGGTCAGATCATTCATGGGCCTGGAAGGATACTACAAGATATTTATTGAAGGATTATCAAATATTACACACCCAATCACTTCCTTGCAAAAGAAGGGTGTGAAGTTTCAGTGGACATTGGTTTGTGAAAATAGTTTTCAACACTTGAAATAATTATTAACAAGTGTTCCAGTACTAAGGATTGCAGACCCAAATGAATACTTCATTGTATGCACAGATGCATGTAAAGAGGGACTTGGTGGAGTCCTCAGTCAAAATGGGTTTGTTATATGTTATGAGTCAAGGAAGTTAAAGGAGCATGAAAGACACTATGCCACTCATGATTTGGAGTTGGCAGCCATAGTGCATGCCTTGACGAAATGGAGACACTACTTCATGGAGAAAAGGTTTGAGCTAAGAACATACCATAATGGTCTGAAATATGTATTTGATCATCCAACTCTAAATGATAAGCAAAGCAGATGGTTAGAATTTCTAAGTGAATATGACTTTGATATAAAACATATTAAGGGGAAAGAGAACAAAGTGGTTGATGCACTCAGTAGAAGAGTGCATGAAATGCATGCTACAACCATTAGCATGTACCAATTAGATTTAAAACCTGGAATTTTAGAGGCTGCAAAATTAGATTTGCAATACAAGGAATTAGTAGCAAAATTACAGCAAGGTATTTTGTAGCAGAAAATTGAAGAATACAAGTTAGATAATGATGAAATTATCATGTACAGGGGAATAATTTATGTACCAAATTCTTAGGAATTGAAAAATATGATATTGAGAGAAATGAATAATGTGCCTTATGTTGGGCACCCAGGATATCAAGAAAACTATTGCAGCTGTCAAAAGCCAATATTATTGGCCAGCCATGAAGAAAGAGGTTGTTGATTTTATTGCCAGATGTTTGGAATGTTAAAAGGTAAAGCTTGAGCATAGACACCCAACTGGTTTGCTATAGACATTACCCATTCCTGAGTGGAAGTGGGAAGTTGTAACCATGGATTTCATTACCAAACTTTCTAGAACAAACAAGCAACATGAATCTATCATGCTAGTGGTGGATAAGCTTCCTAAGACTGCCCATTTTGTTCCAATTAAGCTCACTCACAAGGCAGCAAACATTGCTAATGTTTATATGAAATAAATTTCTAGATTTAATGGAATATCCAAGACAATTGTGTCTGATAGAGATCCAAAATTTACCTCAAAAATTTGGAAAGGATTATTTATTGGATTTGGAACAAATTTGAATTTTAGTACAACTTATCATCCAGAATCAGATGGACAAACAAAGAGGGTGAATCAAGTGATTGAGGATATGTTAAGGATGTATGTGATGGATAAACCATAAAAATGGGACTACTACCTACACTTGGTATAATTTGCTTATAACAATGGGTACCAAGCATCTCTAAAGATGAGCCCATTTGAGGCACTTTATGGTAGAAAGTGCAACACACCAGTAAGTTGGGATAACCCAACAGATAGAACCGTAGTTGGGCCATATTTACTCAGGGAAATGGAGGAGCAAATGATAAAAATAAAACAAAATTTAAAGGTTGCCCAAGAAAGACAGAAAATATATGTTGATAAGCGGAAAACCCACAGGGAATTTAAAGTGGGTGATCATGTATTTTTGAAAGTGAAGGCCAACAGAAGTTCCCTAAAGTTGGGAAATTGTTCAAAGTTGGTAGCTCTCTATTGTGGGCCATTTGAAATCATAGAGAGGATTGGTCGAGTTGCTTATATGAATGCATTTCCTGCATCTATGTATGTTCATAATGTATTACATGTATCACTACTCGAGAAATATATATCTGATGCTAATCATGTTATTCATTGGAATGTGATTCAGGTGGAACAAGAAGGCACTTTTCAAGTGCATCTAGTATTCACTTTAGACCAGAAAATCAAATAGCTATGGAATCGAGCCATAGGGCTTGTAAAGGTCCAGTGGACCTGGTATGGTCTTGAGGACACTACTTGGGAGCATGAGGATGCAATGCGGGCATAATACCCACATTTTTTTTTAAGATTTTTGAAATTTTGTTGTATATGGGTACATGATGCACTGAGGACAATGCATAAATAAGGGGAAGGGATTATAATATCCCTAGGCCAAACCCAATTTTAATGTAAATGAAAATATACTTAAGCTGGTGAGATGTTTAATATCATTTTTTGTATGCACATTTCATGGCATAGTGTGTGCATGTACTATGTAGTAAAATGAGGAAGTTTGCACATTCTAGGATACCGTGCGCAACAACATAAGTGCGTGTGATTTTGAGGCCAGGTAGTCTTTTATTTATATGTTGTGTTTTATAGGCTGGTGAGCCAGTTATTATAATCTAGGATGCTTATGTTTTGGTTAGGCCATAGATCCTAGATGTTAAAGGTCAGTGTGCCTATTTTTGTATATGTCTCATAATTAATATAAAATACATCATTGCACGCAGACCGACCATGATAAAAGAGTATGGGGGACTAAACTCCACTGGTTAAGAAGAGGGAGGGGTGTAAAAGTTAAGAAAAATGGATAATCTAGGGAGCTTAAGACAAAAAGGAATATTATATTAATATTTTTTAAATCATAAAGCATGGATAATTATTTTATCCTAAGTTCTAAAGTTGGGGACAAGTAGGCCAAAGTAGCTCCCAACATGAAAAGTGTCAAGTTGGGGACATGCATACATATTGTTGGGACTTAGTTCATTTTTCGATATTTTCCATCATTCTTCCCATCATTCCCTCCATCATTCAGTCATCCAGTCAATCATCCATGAGCATGCACACAACCATTGAGCTATCCTTCATACCTTCATGACTGTACTTGAACCTGTATCCATAGCCATTTTGTGTTGGTGTATCTGGTTAGCTTGGGAGATGGACAGAAGAAGTGGGTTTTCAGGCCCATGGCACATTGAAGAGGCGGGTTGTCAAGACCATGAGAAATTCTCTTAGTGAGAGAATTGTTGGGAATTGATTTCTTGAAGGTGCTAAAATGCAGCTACAGTTCTCTGAGACTTCTTGTTCGGCATGTTGTTGAAGCCCGGAAAGGAAGTGGGGCAGTCGAAGGACTGCTGAGCAGAGAAGGGGCACACTTCCTGGGGTGGGAAAGGCATGTGGGAAATGAGGGATTGTATATTGTTAGTTTGATTTGGCACCTGAGAGAGAGTCTTTCCTGTTGTCTATGAGCCTTTAGCCTGGTTAGGAATCCCTTTACCTGAGTGGAGTTTAGTCCCAACTCGGGGGTGAATCACTATTGAGAGTGATGAACAATGTGGTCTAAGGCTGGGAGGTTCATGGAAGGTATGCATGTAGTTGGTAAAATTCTTACCAAGATAAGTGCCAATTGTGTGATAAATTTACATGCTGCATTGTTATTTACATGCTTATTTTTATGGGTTATCATATGTGCGGTTATAACTATGTTTGTTTTTATGGGTATTTCCTATATATGTTGCATGTATATGTTTATTGTTATTTTAGTGTGAATTCGTGTATTTACATAGGTATTTGTATGTTTATGTTTTATATATAATGATTCCACAAGAGTTCTGTGTGTATATATTTTAATTGCATACAGTTCGAAAAATTTATGTGGCATAGCTCAGTTAGATGTTGGGTATATTACAGTATGTTCTGCAGAGAGAACGTAAGAGTTCTCTGGCCTAGCGTAGCCCGACCTACATGGCCGGGGACGTTACAATAGTGACCTCATTTAACTCCATAATGCACCTCTGATAATATCATATGTATTTCATGCATCAATACTCAACATTGTATAATACCATTTGCACCTAACTTGTACCAACTTCCTGCTATCAGTTGATAGTTTGTTTCCTTAACTACTAACTATTCTTCTACACAAATGTAAAGTCTAGTAGGGCTACCCCTATAATTAAGAATAGGACTATTTCTCCAAAATAATCATCAACCATCCGTACAACAAATAAGTGTGCATATGGTAGACTGTCATCCAAGTTTCTTACATATTCCCCTGATAGTATATGTGATAAGTGATCGGGTGCTAAATTAAATTTCCTTGGTTTCACAATTAACTCAAATTCATATTCCTGAAACAATAATATCCATCTGCATATTCTCCCCCCCAACAATGGCTTATGGACTAGGTATTTCATCACAAAATGATTTGTATACATCTTAAAGTGTGAGCCCAACAAATAATGTCTAAACTTTTGCAATGCATACACCATTGCAAATCCTTCACATTTTGTAGTAGTATAGTTTTGTTATGTAGTTGACAACTTCCTTCTTGAAAATGCAATGGAATGATCTATATCTCCTTCTCCCAACTGATCTGGAATGACACCTAATGCTATAGAGGACGCATCTACGTGAACATGAAACTCCTTCCAATTTGGAAATATCAAAATCGATACGGTAACCAATTTCTGCTTCAAAGTATATAAACCTTTATAGCATTCCTCATTCCATTGAAACTTGTTCTCTTTATTTAGTAATCTTTCTGTATCTATGCATATCCCATAATGAACTTCATGTAATACCCTATATGGCCTAACGTTGCTTGTAACTATTGCACTGAAGTAGGTGGTGGTAAATAAAAAATTACAACATTTGCGGGATACACCAACAGTCCTTGCTTACACACTACATGGACCAGTAAGATACCAAACGGGGAAAAAAAAATTCACTTCTTCAAATTCAAAGATATTTTAAACTACCTACACCTATCTAACATCAAGCACAAAGTCTCAACATGATCTTTCAACAAGCCAACACCATCCAGTCATCTAAGTAAACTTCTAAGAACTTATGCATGAATTATTTAAATGTTGCTACAACCACTCTAGAGAATATTTTTTCTACGTTCTTCAATCCAAATGAAATTACTTTGTACTGGAAACATACCCATTATGTTGCAAATTTAGTCTTATATATATAATATTGATTTGATGATACCCTGAAAATCCATCAGTGAATGAATAAGCTTCATGTCCTCCTACATTCTCCAACACTTCATATGTTAATGGATTCAGAAACATATCATGTAAGAAATCATCATTTAATTTCCTCATATCTACACAAATTATGATCCCTCATGTTTTTTTATCATGAACCACCATTGAACTAATCCACTGTGATTCTATGATAGGCGCAACAATTCCAGCTTCCAACATCCTTTCTATCTCTTCTTTCAACTTTTTCTTATACACCAGGTTCAATTTGTATGGTCTCTTCTTCACTGGATTAGCATCTAGATTCAAGGGGATCTTTACCTCTCTTAACTTCCTAACAATCTCTTTCATCTCTAAAAATGTAGTTGGAAATAATCTTGATATTCGCGTAGTAAATCAACTATATTCTTAATAGTTTCATCGTTCCAATACTCTCTTATGTTTGCAAATTTTGGTTTACCTTTGGTATGGATATTTACTTTGTGCATTCTCAATGGTTTTTCATATACGAATTATTCGAGTTCTAGTCCTTCTACCGTGTGTTCTCCTTAAGTTTCAAGTATTTGCACATTTTGGATATTCATCCTCTTGGTCTTATTCAACAACATTATAACACTCCAAAACTTCTCGAGTCATTGTAAAATATGCATGTGCACTTCATATAAGTACCAGTTCTATTGAGTCTTTTGATGTAAAAATATTGTTCTTGATAACCTGAAAAGTTGTGTCTATTGAAGGGGTCTCATCTTCAAAACTAAAAGTTACCTTAAAATTACGAGTCAATTCTTCCCAATCTGTAGTTTCTCTGTTCACTTCTAGTTCTAAATAACAATTATTTGGGATTGTTCCAAGGTGTGTACAAACAAGTGTGTCCATTATTTCCTAGGTAATTTACTCCATGTCACAATGCACTATGTAACATGCTCCATCAGACAACTCAATATTGCATACTTCTGCATAGTTTCTTCATTCCTTGTCATGAAACTGACCTGTAATGGCCTTCTGCATTGTTTCCAATCTCTTATTCCATCCTTATCTACATCCCACCATCTTTCTAGGGTCACTTTCAATGTGATGTCTAAATATATTAATATCTATTGATATGATATTTTCAATTCAAATTCTCTTATAAGAGAAGCTATATCAGTTAGTCCATCATACCTCGGAGGATATCATACCTCAATTCAAATCCATTGCAACACAAAGATACTCCAACCACATTTCCTTGTAGACACTTCATGCAATCTATGCTACCAATTCTCCAAATCTCCTTATGAATCTTTCACACATGAACTAATACTTATCCAACTAAGTAAACCATCAGTTGTAGGAATCACATAATCCTCCATCTACCTAGTCATGTTATATAGGTTATCAAGATATTTTCCCTTTACTGGTTCTACATATCTTCTTCCTTCAGTAGGATCCAACAACACATTTACCTTCAAGTATTCTACTTCAAATATCATATGTCTCTTATTCATATCAATGATATTCTAGTTGTCAAAGGCCCAATCAAGTCCAAGTAGTGTTGGGTAACATGTGATACCATCCACTATCTTGATCACTTCAAAACTAGCCAAGCTATGCACTCCATCAATAATGGCGCTTACTGATGTCATCCTTCCAATTCAAACAATCTTAAGCCAATTTACTAACCTCAACTGAATGGGTGACTAGATCAACTTCATCTTACCCATCATTTCCCAGGTCTACCTTGGAAAGACATTCACATCGGAACCTAGATCCAAAATAATATCGTCTAGGTCGTAGTCTCCTATCTATGCTTTCAGTCAAAACTCCCTATTCGTTATTTTCTTATGGTGCACCTGGTTAAATACTTAGTGTGTGAAAGGTATCTCTTTATCTTGGGTGCAATGGTTGATCATTCAACGTTGCATACTCAAAGAAGACTCATCCTTCATTACCTCTAAACAATGTTTTAGAAAAGTTTCCAAAGTGCTTACCTTGTCAACTTGCCTTTTTGAATGGTCATAGACTGGTGTAATATCACACATCGGTGACCTATCATACAAAGATGTCATGGTTGAAGTCGATGTTATCCATTCTTCTCTTATCACTTCTTTTCTTTCTTTCTCGTAATACTCTTTGTCTTTTCCAGGATCAAATAACGGAAGAGGCTCTGCTTCTTTTATGACCCACTAGTGGATCCTATTTCCTTGATCCATCACATCAACTTTGACTCTTGTTCCTCCATGCATAACCACTACTACTATCATATATACAATTAGGTTCCTCTTTTCTTTCCACTTTGCGATTAGTTGTAGACAATCCTTCACTGCATGGTCTAGTTGTCTACAATATGTGCACGTCATATAGGGATTCATACAATATCTCACTAAAGGTTCATGATGATTAAAATTATAACATATAATTGGTCCTCTTCCTTTACCAAATCCTCCTCTTCCGAAATCTATGAATCCTCTTCTTCCTCCTTGATTATTGTTGGCCCTTGACCAAGTTTTGGGAGATTCTTGGTCATAGTGACCTATTTTGGGACTTCAATAGCCTATCGAAGGAGGAGCGCAAGATGAAGCAAAGATCATGGGATATCTTCCCAATTTTGGATCCTTTTTGGGTTTTTGGGAATATCTAACAAGAATGGGATGTCGCCCCATGGGTTTACCCATGCTGAGGCCTAGATTGTAAAGTATAAATAGATGTCTAGGCAATGTAAGAAAGAACCAATCAGTAGATTGATGAGCTAAGTGCTAGATCTATGTGATTGAAGTGTTTGTGTGAGGGTTGCAGAGCTAAGTACAAGTCGTTGTAAGAAGTTGATGAAGGCTTAGTCCTGTAACGCAAGGAAGAAGGATCTAGTGAGCTATGCAAATCTTATGTCCTGTGCAGAGTAAGGGTTTTGATGGATTTGTTCTTGTAACTGATTGACTGAAGAAAATAAAGAATAAGAGTTGGTGGATGTAGCCCCAGGGTGGGGGTGAACCATGTAAACGTTGTGTTGTCTTTCTTTGTGCTTGTCTTAATGTCTTTATGTCTTCTTTTTCTAAGTGCTTTAGATGATTAAATAGATCTTCTTATGCTTAGTGCTAATAATATTTCAGAATATTAGATTTGATCCATATGAATATGCTTAGTGCTTGGTATGCTAGATCTATCATATATATTGATGCTAAGTGCTTAAGTACATTATAACAGTGTGAATGATGTGAAGCCTTGTTTTATCAAGAGAAGTGATTAATGATTATATATTGAGGAACTGACAGTGCTAAGTTCTTTATTAAGTAGTACAATCACGGATCTGTGTCTCAGCTAAGGTTGTAGACACCTGAGTCTTGAAACCACCCCTGCCTCTACCTCGGGTGAGACTTCATCTACTTCACAGGTGTTGTCGAAAGGGTCGATATTTAGGGCTTTGTTGGTGCATTGAACCCTGGGTCTACCCCTGTGCCAACAAATGGTTCTGCTGTCAGGACCTGAAACTGTGATTGCTGGGAACTGAGAAAGAAGAATCTCTGTGCAAAGATTCATCCTAAAATTATGGAATCTTTATGCATAGGTCTGTGCCCTAGGGCATAGTATTCTACTTGATTTATAGATCTTTGTGCTAAAGAAGGAAACCCAATCTAAAGAAAGGAGGTCGAATCTGAAGGAAATAAGCAAGATCTGAAAGTTTTGTTCTCTAAGAAAGGTAAAAGTGAGAATTTCTTATTAAAAGAGGTAAGATCTGCAAGCTCTGTGCTCTTATAAAGGTAAGAATAGCTAAAAGTTTTAGATATGGAAGCTTTGTGCTCTGTAGAAGTAAGATAAGTGGAATTTGTTTTTCTAGAGTATGGATCTAGGTATGTCTAATAGAGTCTGTCCTCGTTTGAAAACTAGGGCATTAATAGCTGAAAGAAGGTTTGATATGAGTAGATCTGATAAGAATAGTGAAAGATATAATGTACCTATGCATAGAAAGAATGCCTGGACTAATGAGTGGATGCAGGATCCCAGAAAGAATTTATTGCAGGTTAGATCCTATGATCCTAGTGCACAGTACAGAAGAGGCTGGGGATCATTTAAAAGAAAGATAGGATTAACCCTCTGTTACAATTGTAGAAAACCGAGACATCTTTCTAAAGAATGCCCTGGGAGAAGACCTAGTTGTCCTTTTTTCAAAGCTATGGACCATGAAGTGTTGGATTTCCCCTGAATGATTTCTAAGCTTGAAGGAATGAATCTGAATCAAGAAAAACCTAAGGCATCTCTAGAGGCTATAGCAGAACCCTGGGAAGAATCAGATAAAATATTGCTACAGATAAGACAAACCTTGAATGACCACCAACATATTAGGTTACCAGATATCTTTAAAGACAAGGAACACCTTGAAGAAAGAATAGGATAATTCGACATTGATTGTGTTCTAGATGAGGAAACGCAGGTGAATATCATGAAAAAGAGAACTTGGGAAGCTAAAGGAAGGCTTGCTATGATTCCTTCATTAGGAGGACTAAGGTTATTTAGAGGAAAACTAGTAAACCTGTGTGGAAGGTTCACTCAGATACCTATGACTATCAATGGAACTTCAAAAGAGGAATATTTTGAGATTATTCAATTTATTGAGGACCGCGCCCTATTTACCATGTTAATAGGAAAACCTTGGATTGAGATATCTCAAGCCAAATGAAAGGAAGAAGCAGAAGTTTTGTAGCAAAAGAAACAGGAATTAAAAGATTTCATGACCAGAAAGATCGCACAATTGATTAAAGAACATGAGAACATATCGAAGCTATTTAACACTAGAGACCCTGATCTCGAAGCTGAGAGAACACTAGAAGACCCACAGAAGATTGAAGTACTTAGTCTAGATAAAGAAGAGGTATTACCCTTGAATCCTAGGAAAGAATCTCAACAACGTGCAGTGACTATGTTAAAAGAAGATAAGATCAGAATGGAAAATTACATATCGAGTCTAAGCTCACTAGAAAGAAGGCTAGAACGCTAAGTAAGAAGAGGGCTAAGATTGAAAAGTTACAGAATATTCAAGAGGGAACTTCGCAGATAGAAAATTTGCAAAATTGGAGCTTCGTCAGGATATCAGAACAACGACACATGGCACTTCACCAGGGCGAAGCAATATATCCGTTGGGGATATTATAACCATTTGATCAACTCTCCGAACGGGCAGAAAGGCAATAAAGGTTCATCCTCAAACCATTAGACCGCACCATAATGGATCGAACAAGAGTTAATGAGGCTTCATACCCGTTACAAGCGAACCATTGTTGAGTTTCCTACTTATCTCGTTGCTCCATGCATGGATAACACTTTTGATAACTGAGAATTTGAATCCCACAGACTAAGCGAATTCCATACAATGATCATTGCACTATTTTTGTTTGTTCTAGTGCCGCATCTAAGTTCATCGTGACCCCGATAATTTTAATCATGAGTGCATATGTTCGATGAGCTCACCGCAGTTGAAGAATCAGTAATAGAAGTTCTCCTCGACTTAATGACTGAAAGAGTCATGTCAGAGAGAGGAGTGTCTATAGGTATAGAAGCATCTTCGACGAGAGGACTGTTGGCCTCTCTGTCCACTGCTCGAGCCGGACCATCCCGGCTAGTAGATGAAAAGTGGACTAAGCATAGGGATGATCTCGTAAATGATAAGTTAATTTGAGTATACTACCCACCTATATACCACCTCTGAGAGGCACAATCAATCGAGAAAGCGTGCCCAGATATTTTGAGTATGCCTTGGTCACTGCGTACCTCCTGAAGGGGATACATGCAATTCGCGTCGACCAAGATAAAATTGCAACGTTCAAGTTTAGTGACTTCAACCTCAGCAACAGGAAGGTCTATAACATGATCACCCCACATAAGTATCTGACCAAAGCAAAAGGAAATAATTCAAAGATAATTCCTCAATCATGGACCCATAACCTTGCACAGTCCACACTGCTCAACGTCATGAAGATCCCGCACTTTGGAAGGCACCAAGAAGTGAACGCATGCGTCAAGCTACTGCTATCCTGTTACCATGGCAGATACTTATGGTTAAACCGTTGTATCACAGTGGATCCGACATTGATCAACCAGATCACAGGGCTGAGCATACATGGCCCTGACCCATAGGATTTTTACCCGAGAAAAGCCATGGATCGCACTCTTGCGTAGAAGATTAAAGACACCTAAGGAGATGTTGAGAAGGGCATGCAAGGCTACAAGGTAGCTTCTATCCAGAGCGGTGCAGTGCACCTCACCTGCCAAATGATCACAGGAAAGTAGATGCGAAAGAACCAACCCACCCAAGTCATTGGTTTCGTAGTCGACCTCTCAGGGAAGTGCACAGAAGGACTTCAGATGAATTGGGAGCAGTACCTGGTAAACCAGTTGGAACTGGACTGCAAGGAATCACAAGATCAGGGATACAAATTCCACTTCAGCTGGCTTCTTATACTGATCACTTTCATTTCATGGGAGATGTCGGAAGGTGCAACCTTCCCAGACATCGAGCCATTTGAACCGTTGGTCGTGAAGTTCATTACACTATGGTACTCGAATGACATGAATAAACAGTGGAATTCGAATGCCGTGTTCCATTCATATTACAACCAATTGAAGACATCCATCCAGTTTGAGCCGTGTATAACCCTGAACACTCTCCATTGTTTCAGACCTTTAATGAAGTTCGGTGAGGACCACCATTTCATCTATATCACAGTGTGAGCTGACGAACACAAGGAATAGCTGCAGTCTTACTACAAGCTGATGGAGGAGGACTTGGAGGAGATCACCAAGGACTAGTCAGCGAACCTCCTCATTCTAGCAGACCCTGTGGATATGTTTGACTTAGACAGTCTAGAAGCAGCATAGGATACAGCTAGACCTAGCAAGATAAAGAATACCGAAGAGTTCCATTATTTAGACAGTGCATCCATAAAGGTCGCTTCCATCTCAGCAGAGCAAGGAGGAGATGGATGAGAGCTAGATGGTGCAGAAGTTGAATAGAATAAAGGTGAGGTTACACTACCTAAATATGAGGAGGACCCCTCAAATAAAAGAAAGGGTTCCCCACTGAAACCCTCATCCCGGAAGAAAGTGAAAGCAACCAGGACCAAATTTGAGACCACCCTCAACTTAGACGACTTTGACTTCATCGTCGTAGCACTAAATGATGCTTCATTGGAGATAGCAGAGAAGCAAGAAGCTAAGAAGGAGGAGGTGTTGAGTCAGATTAAGGATGAGCTCCAAGGGGTGCAACAGGAATTACAGTCCATCCATGCAGTTTCTACTGTGCCTCTATCAGCAGGAAAAATAGAACTAGGTGATGAGCCATCTCAACTACACCACATTGTTGATATAGTCGAAGCTCACCTTCGATGAGCTCAGGAAGATATAGCACAAGCCACCCATGCTTTAGCGCAAGTAAAGAAATACCTTGAGGAGAAATGCAGTGCTGTAGAACGGGAAAATATTTCTCTGCAACCGAAGTGGGATGAAGAAAAAGCACAATTACAGCAAAGCAAGGAATAGTTGCTTGCCAAGCAACTCGAAGTAAAGGAAATGGTTCACAGAGAACTTTTCTCTATGATAGTCGTCGAAGTAAAGGCCAAATAACAAGTTCCACAGTAGGTGGCACAACTTGAAGAGGTAATCCAACAGCTCCAACAACGCATAGCAGACTTGGAGCTCCACATTGTGCTTGAGAACCCTCAAGAGGTAAGATACTTAAGGGAAGAAACTACCCACAACGTAGTTGACAGATTAAAATATCTTGACTTGGAGTGCAAGCAACTAAGTAACCAGAGTGACCAGACATATGAGAACCTCACTGAGAACCCAGAGTTACAGGCATTAGAGTTGCAACTCCAGGAAGCAAAGAAGCATGTAGACACACTATAGGTGCAGTTGAAATCTCTGTCAGTTGTAGAAAGAATGAATCGATCTCATGAGAAACACACCACCCAACAAAAAATCCATATGATTCAAAGAAAAGTGATGGAAGTTACTCAACAACTTCAACTAGTACAATATAAGGCATGACAGTTATTCACAGAGATTGAAATCCGAGGAGCAGAGCTAGAACAGGTTATCATTGCAGTAGAATAGTGCCTAGAAGGGCCCGTGAACGACACAGTGATCTAGGAATTCACCGAGAAATAGGTCATATCAAAGAAGTAGGTCTATGAAGCTCAATTCAAGCTCGAGGCCTTTGAAGAAGAATTGGTCAGATCAAAGTGACTCGGGACGAGTCACAGGTGAGTGTTGGGGGCCTTTTGTCCCTTGACCAAGTTTTGGGAGATTCTTGGTCATAGTGACCTATTTTCGGACTTCGACAGCCTGTCAAAGGAGGATTGAAATATGAAGTGGAGATCACAGGATCTCGGCCCACTTTTGGATCCTTTTTGGGTTTTTGGGAATATGTAACAGGAATGGGATGTCGCCCCATGGGTTTACCCATGCTTAGGCCTAGATTGTAAGGTATAAATAGATGTCTAGGCAATGTAAGAAAGAACCGATCGATAGATTAATGAGCTAAGTGCTATATCTATGTGATTGAAGTGTCTTTGTGAGACTTGCAAAGCTAAGTGCAAGTCGTTGTAATAATTTGAGGAAGGCTTATTGCTGTAACGCAAGGAATAAGGATCTAGAAAACTGTGCATATATTCTGTCTTGTGTGGAGTATGGGTTTTGATGGATTTTTGCTTGTAACTGATTGACTGAAGGAATAAAGAAGAAGAGTTGGTGGACATAGCCCCAGGGTGGGGGTGAACCACGTAAATGTTGTGTTGTCTTGCTTTGTGCTTATCTTAATGTGTTTATGTCTTCTTTTGCTAAGTGCTTTAAGATGATTAAATAAATCTTCTTATGCTTAGTGCTAATGATATGTGAGAATACTCTAGATCTGATCCATATGAATATGCTTAGTGTTTGATCTGCTATATTAGACCTATCTATTGATGCTAAGTTCTTAAGTGCATTATAACAGTGTGAATGTTGCAAAGCCCAGCGAAGTGATTAATGATTATATATTGAGGAATTGACAGTGCTAAGTGCTTTATTAAGTAGTACAATCACATATATGTGTCCCAACTAAGGTTGCAAACACTTGAGTCTTGCAATCACAGATCTATGATGCACTCTCTCATCAAATCAAATGCAAGACAATCATTCTCTTCATGTCCCACTAACTTACAAAAATAAAAATAAAACGTTTCGTGTAGTACTATGATATTTTTGCATTAATGGAAAAGCAGTAGGGTGGTGACCCATCATTTTTCAAATCTCACACCAAACCCACAAATGGATTCAAAGATCCTATATTCAAATACTGCTAAAAAGTTGGGTATTCTTTCTTATGATGACCTTTTGTTCTACTTATGACACGCTGGACCTCCTCACTCTTTTCTTTTCCTTTCACAAGTTCGTGTAACTGAATATTTAGTGCTACTAATTGTGATTTAACTTGATCCATCCCTGCACCATTTTATCCTACAGGGGATGCTTCCAATTTCATAGAAATTTCTAGGGCTTCCAATTGCAATGCAATGTTTTATTGTGTCAAGGGGCATCGTATATGTGACAACAATCATGCAATAAACCACTCCCTATGATATTCATCTAGAATTTGGAATGTCAAATGATCCTTCAGTATATTGAACATTTGATCATACTCCCACACTAATTTATTCACTATCTTCTTGATCTCCTCCAGCTTTGTAATGCACTATGACTCAGACTTAGGTTTCTAGAACTCTTTCAATAGATCTTGTCTTACATCTGCCAATGTTGTGGTTTGTCTTGCAGGTGTAGTAGTATGATATTTCATATACCATAGTAACATGTGGTCTCTAAATGTCATCGCCAAATACGCAATCATTGCATCATCATCCTGGACATTCCTCATAGTCCACATCATCTCACAAATGAAAAATTGTTGTTCTAGATCTTCTGAACATACCCCATGAAAGACAGACATTCTTAAAGTAGGATCTACTCCCACCATAATATTTTGGGAGATATTCCTCCTTGGTGATACTATCTTAAGTTGGGTTACTGTATTACTTCCATTATTCTGACTGTTATCCTTACTTCCCTTGCTAACTACAATCAACAAATTTTCTTCAGACCTTGTAGATGCACAAGGGATCGTGTGTTCGATGCAAATTCTGGCCTGATTGGGATCTTCTTCTACTAGACTGAGTTGAATTTTTGTATGCGGTATGATTTGGATTATTACACTAATGTCTCTCTATTCAAACTCACTATGTTGCTCCTCTCTCTTAGACATAGTTCTCTTCCTACTATATTGAAACCTCTTTCCATTGCGAAATACCCCAATATCTTATTTTTTCACACCTTCTTCCTCTTTTGAAACCATCATCCCATCCATTCCTCATTCATTCTTCCCTACAATATTCATACCATTCCCTAGTCATCCCTCAGGCCCCAATATGCGTGTTGGATCTGCATATTTCGCGTTTGCTGGATCTGCTCCCGTAGCTTCTGTAACTCCTTTAGGTGTTGTTCCAACTCGCTATTTACTGGGTTCTCCGCAAGGGAGGAGGTTGTTTCGCTTTCCTACATTTCACAATTTCCTGCCTGATCGACTTCACCCCTAAATAAATCGTAAACATGGAAAAACAGGAAAGTAATTCGGTAGTTCAGCTTTTAGATAACCTGAAATTTCTTAGATGCTAGGGAAATCATATTCCATCTTCATAACCCCCTTATCACACAACAACATCTTAATCCAAGTAGATAGTGACTTCAAGTATCTTCTACACAGTCCCTTAAAAATTTCCCTTTCAGCAACACTATACGACTGAGTAAAATCTATAGAAAATTCAATAATCTAACCTCCAAGTATACTATCCAACCAAAAATCAACTACACATGATACCTGATTACTTATATTATTGACTTGTCAAATTAACTCAAAAGTCCAATTTTTTGGAATCACATTCTGAAACCTTTAGTTTTGTTCAACTAATATCTATATCCACTCCACTAAAATATTCAGAAAATCAGTAAAAAAAATTCATGCAAATATCTAAGCACATACCTCTATAGCCATTTATCTGCACTAGTCCATGGATTATTATTCTGATCTACAACAAACTCAATCTCCTTCATGTCCAACCATTTTCCAATATCCTCCTTAGTATGTCTCCACATTCCCCTCAGTCACAGATCTTGATCCCAACAATGGAACCATTTGTTGGCACGCAATGGGAAGAGCTAGGGTTCAACCTTAAATCACCAACAAAACCCTAAGGATACTGGCCCTCTCGACATCACCCACAAGAAGGTGAAGTCTCACCTAAGGTACCTATGGGGACTATAGGCACCAGGTTTCCACATTAATGAAGTTAAGGGAGGCATTCATTCTTACAAGTCTACCTAACATTCATTCATTAAACCATTAATCATGTGTGTAGAACCATCTTATAACTTATTCATACTAATCATTCATTTAGTAAGTGCATGCAATAACCATAATAGTAAACAAATACATCACAACAAAACACAAAGACACCATAATTAATGTGATTCACCCCAAACTAGGCTACATCCACAACGATAGACTTCTTATATTATTATTCAACACCATTTCTTACAAAAGGTGCACACTGCACTCATACATGATATTGCAGTTCTACCCAAAATTCCCTTATCATTCACGCATACAGTGCACACTTACCTTAGAACTTACTCATCCATAATATACACTCCAAATATCTCTCTCCTCAAAAGTTTGTCTCTCTTCTACCCGAAACCCATACATATTTATGCATTTACATTAGGGATTATCCCATTAACAAATGGACGAAAATGTCTAACTACTTCTAACAAACTTCCTCCTTTCGCCTGTGTTGACCGCTGAAAATGCACTAATTGTATTTATTTCTTCCATGCGTGTTTCTCCTTAGACAATTTTTCAAGTGGTTTTCTCTTGCGTGATTCCCAAAATGTCTTTCTCCAACAATCAAGCACCATTCAACTTTGGGAAAGTGTGGAGAGAACATAACCTACTGGAATTGGTTCATAGTGATGTCTATTGCATCAATTTACCTTCACTGGTAGGTGCAAGGTACATTTTGAATTTCATTGATGATTTCTCTCGCTTTACATGGGATTACGTTTTGAAGAATAAGAACCTTGTCTTTGAGAATTTCAAAGATTTTTGGTCCTTTGCTGAAAAGAAATGTGTTCAACCCATAAAATACTTGATATTAGACAATTGTGGTGAGTATGTAAATCAACCTTTTGAAGAATAAATGCTTTGATCTAGTATTTAATGGCAGTGGTTGGTTACTCACACTCCTCAAAAAAATGGATTTATAGAATGAAATACTTGAACGTTAGTGATCCAGGTGGATATCAGTGGCCACCCACCTTTTTCGACTGGCTCAAAATAGTTTTCTGGCAATTTTGGCAATTTACTATTTTTAGGAGGTTTTAACTTTCGGGGCAATTTTGAGGGCCTAAATGAAGTTTTTTCGAGATCAAGGTTCTCAATAATTTATAAAGGAATTATTGAGCCCCCAAAATGAATCTCCTCGATGATACCTTTCCAATGAGCTATCATACGCCTAAAACGGAGATTGTATGTAAAAGTTACGACCTCGGGAAGTTGATGTACTAACTTACCCAAATGGGGCCCACATGACTTTTGGCGCTTCATATCCTAGGGTTAGGTTTTTGGATGTCTAGGGTTTTTGAAGTTCCTGTTTATTGTAAAAATTCCTTCAGAGCCTCATTGTAATCATCTTCTTGTGAATGCGAGTAGCCATCACATCTCTTCTCAGAGATAAGATGCCACCATTCTAGTGAGTCTTTCACTATGTATTTTTACAGTCTCTGTACATTTCTTTCATTAATAGAAATCGTGTATTACTGTATATCTATGTTTATGGTTGCATATTTGATAAATTTCTATTATATTATTGAATATCTGTGATATCTCTGTGCATTTCTTTATTATATCTCTGATCTCATTTCGTTAATCCAGATCAGTTAGTCGAAATGGCTAGATGTCCTTTGTAGGAGAAATGTATACCTCCTCTCTTATGGGATGAAGTGGTATACTGTGTAAATTATATGCTCAATCACATCTCAACTCAAGTTGTTCCTTCCATGAATCCAATCGAATGCTGGTATGGGAAGAAGCCTTCAGTCGACCACCACCATGAATTTGGATGTGTTTCCTGGGTTCACATTCCTGATGATTGTAGAAAGAATTTGGGTGCAAAGAACCATTCTTGCATCATGATGGGCTACTCTGAAGAGTCAAAATCCTATCAATTGTCTGATCCTATCAAACAAAAAATCATTATCATACTTAATGTTCAGTTTGATGAGAATTCTTTTGGTGTTAAGTTGTTGAATGCCTCTTCTATATTTCTACAATATGATCCCTTTGATGTTGTCTCTTACACTCGTGCTCATGTTCCATTCTTAAGTCCTTCGAGAGGATAGTTGAATTTTATCCCTATTCTAACTAGACTGTCTACATTCCAGACAAATAGTCCTTCATCCTTTGTTTCTAATTGTACGCCGACTAAATATCCTCCGACTTATGACCAACCTACCAAAGTGAACCAAATTTCACTTGTTTCTTGTCTACCATGATGGGTTGCTAAGACAATTGAAGCTGTTAGAGTTGATGCTAGAGATGCCTCATGTGGATGATAGACTCGAGGTCAAAAGAAACATGCTAGTATTTCCTTGCTGACTAGTGTACTTGAAAATTATGACCCTATCACCTACTCATATGCTAAAGGACGACCTGAATGGGAGTAGGCCATGAAGATATAAATTGGTTCTTTAACGAAGAATAAGACTTGGGAATTAGTTTCTTAACTGCAATGAAAGAACATTACAAAGTGTCGATGAGTCTACATGGCCAAATTCACCTATGAAGGTGTTGTTGAGTGACATAAAGCACGCCTAGTTGCAAAGGGAGTTTCTCAACAAGAAGGAATAGACTACACTGAAACATTTTTCCTTGTCACAAATGTGAACGTTGTCTGACTCATTCTTTGCCTTGCTTCTCATTTTGGATGGAAAATCCATCATATGGATGTGAAGAGTGCTTTTCTTAATGGAGACCTATCTGAATAAATTTTCATGGAATAGCCACCTGGTTTTGTGACAGATTTGACTTTTGTTTGTTGACTCAAGAGTTTCTTTATGGTTTGTAGTAAGCTCCTCAAGCCTGGTATGCTAAGATTGGAAATTTATTTCTTCGACTTGGTTTCAAATGGTTTGAATATGATCACAACTTGTACGTACGTCATACCAATGGAGACACTTTGATTATTTTTTTATATGTAGATGACTTACTCATTACTGACAATAATAGTGATCTCATACTTAGATTAACGAAACATCTTGCTGACTCCTTTGACATGACAGATCTTGGTACTTTGCAATTTCTTTTGTTCTTCAAGTATTACCACTTTGTGATGGATTTTTCATTTCTTATTATAAACACATGATGTATCTATTGACACATTTTAATATGGATAATTGCAAGAATTGTGCTAGTCCCTTTCAGTCTGGAGTAAATCTTACCAAAACTTGTCAAACACCTACAGTCAATGGTACACTCTATCAAAAATTGGTAGATAGTATTTATTATGTTACTCGAGTCAAATTGACATTTAATTTGTTTTTAGTTTGTTTTATCAGTTTATGTAGGACCTTAAAGAAAGCCACTGGAAGTTTTTCAAATGAATTGTTGGCTATCTAAAGGGTACCACTCATTTTGGTATCAAGTATTGTCAAAGTTTAGATTCGCTAGTTAGCTACACCAACTCCAACCAGGTTGGTGATGGTGATGATTGGATGTCCACTTCTAGCTATGTGTATCACTATAGCATTGGACGTTTGGTGTGGTTGTGCAACAAATGGAAGGTAGTCTCTTTTTTTACTACAGAAGCAAAATATCGTGGCGTCATTCAAGAAGGTATTGAAGTAGTATGGATTTGCCAACTTTTGGGAGAGCATGGCCTTCCTATTTAGATCTCAACTATAACATAATATGATTACTAAAGTGTTATACATGTTGTTGACAATCTTGTTTCCCATAGTAATATGAATCATTTTGAGCTCCATGCTCACTACTTGAGACAGTTGGTTCATGAGAACATTGTCTCACTTGAATATTTCATAATAGAAGATAAAGTTGTTGATATATTCACTAAACCTTTAGTTGAATCCATATTTATCAAGATCCACATGATGATTGGGATTCAGGAAGATGCAATTATGGGGCATCTCCTAATGACATAATTTCACCTCCTGAATCTCCAAAGTTGTGTTGTGATGGGGGGGTGTTGGAACATAAAGGGTTGATGTTTCATAACACATCTCCTGGGTTCATTCATTCAAGAGGTTGACCTACATATGAATACAGTTGGCCGAATGATCGACCATAACAATACACTAGACATTGTAACATCCTGCTATTGCATGCACCATATGTGACTTATTCTTTGAGGACACTTACGTGAAAGTGATCTGGTTCATTATATGATTGATTTCTTCGCTTATGGATTCTAATGATGAGACTGTGGATTATGATGTTATGTTATGATTATGTATAGACAGAAGCTATTAATTGGTTTCTCCTGAGTGTGCAAGACTCTTGACTGATTGAGGATTTCGATGGCATCAATGGACCTCATTGGACTCTAGATCGAGTCATGGATTGGACTATATATGGTTTGAGTATTTTTTTTATTACATATTTGACATATGACGGGGTATATTATGATGTTGTTTATGGATCACTGACATGTTTCCTTGATTGATGCAGGCTTAGAATTTCTTACTAATCAAACTCATATTTGGAGTAAAGGGGTCATGCACAAAAACCAGATATATTGAGGGAGAGGTATGGAAACAACCCTACCACAACCTACTAGCACTCCCTCCATGGGTAGGTTAACTATTATCTAGTTCGATATATCCACTATGTCATTAGGGAAGATTGAGATAGTCGCTCACAAAGATTCTAAGCGGCGTGCAATAAGGCAGGGTCCTTATTCCTTAGAGGCCCTTAGTCTCCCATAATGTTGTCTAACGGAGTATTGACTCCAAGGGTTGGACATCTACCAAAATCATTCAAAAGGGGAGTGGCACCCTTGGAGCACATAGTGTGTCTTGAAGGGCACGTCACATAAATGAGACATGAATAAAGGCGAGTGGCACCCTTGAAACACGTAGTGTGTATTGAAGGGCACGTTGCGATTTTAAATGCAGGTGAGTCAATGAACCTAGGTTCCTACAAAACAATATCTTACTTTGGCATGGTCAGCCTTAAATTAATTATGTATGAGTAAATTTTATTAATTGTAATTTCTCCCTTAAAAATTTGCTAAGCCTAGTTGAAATTACAGCTTAGGTCTAAGTAGGATATGAGGACTAAAAATTAATTAAGTGATTAATAAATGGGGGATGAAGAAAAAGGGGGGTACAAAAATCAAATTATAATTTAAAGGAGGATTAAATTATCAAAAGAATTAATTGTTGTTTATGTGAAAAACTTTCTAAATTCGAACTTAGACAAAAAGGGGAAATTAAATGCAAAAGGAATGTGGAACATAGAAAAGAATCTAGTCTAGAGAACTTTCCTAAAATGAACTCAACTAATCTTTAAGAAAGGCATTAGTCATTAAGGGAATTTGAGGGAATAAAGGAACATCAAGGAGCCTTTTTAGGAATGCTTTTAGGTGGGTGAGGGAAATTGTCAATTTAATTTAATTAATTAAATGAATTTATGGTGCAACTAAGGGATTAGGTGACAAGTGTAAGAGGCAAAATATTTCAGAACTAATTTAATGTGCAAATGGAAAGGTTACTAAGAAGAAATCTATAAAAGAAATGGCAGAGAAGAGGAATGGATGAAAATTATCAAGTGTAAGGTTATGTTGCATGATTTTTCTTGACTAATTTTTCTTGTGAGAGTTGGGATACCCACCTCGGATAGAGAGTGGTATCTCGACCTTGTGAGGTCAGCTGGGAGCTAGCTTATTCTCTGGTTTGTGTACATGGCCCCTTTGCATCTTGGAGGGCTCAGGGGGAAGAATAGTACCCTTAGCATTGGTTGGGAGGTACCAGTGAGGTCTCAACGATTAGCAAGTGGGAGCGAGGAGGATCACCAATGACTGAAGTTCATCAACAAGTCAAATCATCGGTTAAGGTACACAAGTTCAACTTCACATTGTAAAGTAGTTAATTTGTGTATGAGGTTTTGTACGTAGATCGAAGTGGAAATCGTTTTCTAGATCTGTGCATGATTTTAAGTGTTCCTGGCCCCTTGTATTTTGTTGCATGTACCCTTTCCCAGTTATAGATTGCATTCACATGCGAAATTCTATTTTGAGGGTTTAAAATCTCTGAGCTTGTTGGCCCTTTTCCACCTCAGACTCTTTGTTTTCCCTTCTTGACAAAAATTTTACCTTTTTTTTCCACAAAGGTATCCCACAATTTTCCTTTACATTAGTTGCACCCGGCAAAATTTTTAAAAACCCCATTGGTTTCTCTGCGCCTTTTTTTACTCCGCATCTTGGTATTTTTACTCGGCATCTTGGTTTTATTATCTCTGCCTTTGGGTTGTTTTAATCTTTCCTTACCCAATCATTAATTCATGTTTCTCTATGTGTAAGAAAGCTTGGAATTTTCCTTAAAAAAATGTTCTTACCCAACCATTATTTTGTGTTTCCCTGTGTGTAAGAAAGCTTGGCATTTCCTTTTAAAAAGGTGCTTACACAATAAACGATTTACTCTGTGTTTACCAGGGATAGATCTCTACAAATTTACACAAGTGTTTAGTTATTAAACTTGCCCAGCTAAAAATGAATTTACTGTGTATGCATTCCTTCCAAGCTTGAGAGTTCCCATTTTGGTGTTTAAAAATGAATCTTTTCTGTATGCATTCAATTCCGAGTTGAAGTTTCCACTTCTGTGTATTAAAATCGATTTATTGTGTATGCAATCGTTGCCAAATTTTATGCTTGTTGGGATCTATTTTGGGTCCCTGCATAAATTATTGAAAGGCCTAAATTAAGTTCGTGATAGAGTTATCAGTTCTGGAACTGATATTTGTTGGATCATTGTAGGTGTATTATAATTTGATTTTATTGTTGGTAGGGTCTTATGAGAAATATCCACTCGATTGATTAAACTTTAAGACTTTGTTGATAATTTCCTGGAAAACAAAATTGGGGATTTATGTTGCCCAAACCTGTAGAAGATTCTGAAATTGTTCCTTAGTCTTGTTGTCATGGTATTCAACTTTGTAGTTGTGGATTTAGCATTGATGTGTTTTATAAAAAAAAAATCAGAATTTAATTGAGCGATTCTGTTATGTTTACTTTTATTTTCTGAATTTTAATTTCGAAATATTATAATTCGAGAATGAAGTTGGGGATATAACCATAGCTTGACCTCATGATTTTATTTGAAATCATTTCCTGGACCTTCCCTTAAGGCTTAACCATTCCAAAATTGATTTTTTGCCTATAATTTTAAAATTTGAATTTCCTAGAAATTTAGTTCTGTTTCGAGGTCTAGATGGAGGGTCATATGTAGGGTCGGACTAAGTGTCGGATGGATAGTCGGATTGAGTGTTAGATGGAGGGTCGGATGGAGGTCCAGAATAAATTTTAGAATTTCTACACACCAGATCAAGGGTTGGGATAGATCCCGGGACTCCTCATTGTTTTCTTACAATGGATCTGTGTTTTAATCTCTAAATATTATTATTAATGGTCAATTAAGTTTGTCTTCCTAAATTTTAAATGGATTTATGAGTTTTCATGTGAATGCTTTATTTATTGTTTAAATAAGAATTTTGATTCTTATATTATTGTTGGGTCTCCCTTAGTTTTGTTAATTGGTTTAAAATTCAACTTCGGTTATTGGTTTTTACTATAAAAGAAAAACCTAATCTTCTTCAATCATCCACATATATGGGTATGCGAGCTATCATATAATTAACTTATCTAATTTTTATTTATGGGTTGAATTCTTATAGTTCTTGCAATGGACATGTGGGGTAGACTTGGAATCTTTCCAACTTGATCGCTATGATTGAACCTCTTAGTTCCTTAAAAATGGTTATGCCAACAGTGTACCTCTTATTAATTGATTTTATGATCGATGTTTTAGTTTTGTAAATCAGATGCTTATTGAAAGGTAGAATCTAAATTTGATGCAGTTCTTAAGAAGATTGATCTTCTTGTGGTTCCTTGCCAATGAATGTATAACTTATCCATTATATGTCTATTATATATTCTTAGAAGTTATTCCTTAATATGAATATGCTTAGTTGATTTACATGAGACTAGGACTTATTGTTCTCTTTGAATTATTATTCTTTATGAAATCCTCTTCCTCGTTCACGCTCAATGTTGCCTAAATATCTATTAAGTAGAATAGATTATTAATTGCACTATGATGAATGATTGATGATTAGATCAGACTATTGAGCTAGATCAGATTGCAACTTATGTTGGGTTACGAGATTTATACACCTCCTTGTTCCTTGGAACAGTCGCCATCCCTGAGACCTTAAATGGTTAAAATCAATTGGAACATGGGCTTGAGTGTTGCTTATTTTTCCTAGAGGTCCTAACCTTGCAAGGTAGGTTGGGTGGGTAGTATATTATGTGATTCTTGTTACTATCCTTATGATCCTTATGATTCATTATGTTATATTATATTTTCTTGGTGTTATCTGATGATTGTCCTTATGCAAAGCGTTGAACGTTTAAGATTTTGTTGTTATGCATTAATATTTATTTGTAGAATGCAATGATGTGGGTTGTTGTTAATTAATGTGTAAATACATCGATAAGCATGTCATGGTTCATAATGATGATGTGTCTACCTTGTGTCGTAATTGATGGTTAATGCATTGATATTGTTACGTTAAAATATGTGGAAGTTGTGTCGATGATGTTGTTATTTATTATGATGTTTTAATTATTTAATGCAGTAATAAAAAGAAAAAAAAATTACCTGTTGTACATTGCTTTTGTTGTCATAATGGAGGGTTGTTACATATGGTATCAGAGCGGGTTCAACCCTACGACTATGGATAGCCATGCCTTCCACTGAATTAATCCCTTGATTAGTACTTAGTGCTAATTGAATTATTAAACTATCCTTGCGGTAATCACGGTTAGAGGACGTTGCAGAGATTCACAATGTGGTGTTGGGGAAGGAGGTTTGATGCCTCCAGAAGTGCCCGTGCCCTAGGAGTCTAAACCCCAAGGGGATGAAGAAGTCATTGGGAAGGATTTGATTGTTGTAAGGGATGTGGATGGTCTGACAAGGTCCTTCTAGGGAATGTCAGAGGTCTTGATTAACCGCCTGTACTGAGATGAGGCCAAGGCACCTATACCCCTGAGGGTCGACAACGTGCCCCAACCAGACTAGTAGTGTTCACTGAAAATGTGAGAGGGTTAAGTTGTGGATTCCATGAGTGCCACAGACGGCTCATTCATTGAGGCATGGTTGGAGGGCAAGGCGATGTGCTTCATACTTCGCAGTTATGATCTCTAGTACGAAGGTCCACAAGGCAGTCTTCAGCCAAAGGGAAGCACTCTTCTATGGTGGAAGATGCTCCTACCTCAGTTAAACATGGTCGTCGAGACATGTTATGGGAACAGTTAGATGAATGGTTCCAGGAGAATTATTTGTCAGGGGAACTCATTGAGCACTAGCTCGATGAGTGCAGTGCCTTACAACAAGGTGGTCATATGGTGTCGGATTATGAGACCATATTTATGGAGTTACTTCGGTATGCCCCACATCTGAACATGGAGAAGCTAGAGGTAAACAAGTTTGTGTTCGACATTAACTCCATATTTCGTGACAAGGTGAGGATCTAAATTCCTTAGATGTTGCACGATGCAGTCTAGTAGGCCTCATAGCTGAGAAGGATTTGACCGCAGGAGTCAAGGCATTACTCCTACAAGAATGTTTGGACTGACGACATCCGGTGCCCAACAACATCAGACGCCAACTAGGCAAGACATATTGGTATCAAGATACGTCTATAGAACCCTTGTTCACGACACCATGTTGACAGAATCCTCATCAGAATACCCTACGGGGGACCTCCACAACAACCAAAGTTAGGTTTTTCAGCAGAATAGACCAAGATCTTAGGCAGGTAGGCCAACAACTTCTACTTCAGGGACCAGGAGTATAGGACCGGAGACGGGGGCTCGACATGTGAAGATGCCACCTTACTAGAAAGACTGTCTACTTGAAAAGGCCAGAGCGGTTGGGTCATGTTGGCAGCCACCCATCCTGTCGATTTTTATCACAATTAAAATCACCGCAAAGGGATTATACCTTTCTGTAGATGCCACCTCCTTAAATTTATGAACATTCATGTTTTTGGACTTCGAGGCAATGATTGGGTTAAACTTATCTTATTGAGTTTTTTATTTGAATTTTTGTTTGTTTTGTTTTAAAATTCATGACTGTAAGCATGAATTTAAATAAAAACATGGTTTGGGCTTTGTCGTTATATATTCTACCTAAGAAAACCTCACTTTGAAGGCCCTCATATATTTCTAAGCTCCAAGTTTTATGAATTCATTGATTAAACTACCACCACAATCTTTATGTTTTACGGATATCATGACTTAATTGGTTCCTTGGTTGATCATTTGGTTGTAATATTTGAATTGTATGAATGCACAAAACATTGAGTTAACATTTGATATGGGTCTCATGCTCTCAATAGTCATATCAACCTTCATATTGCTTGGTACTAGTCTGTTGTACCCACAACTACACCTCATCCTATTGTCCTGTGAAATTAATGAACCCATTCATTGTTTGAATTGGCATTCAATAGTGGTTGAGGCTTTGACATTCATTATGTTTAATGGATCATAGTTCTTTGCGCCCTCTGGTTTTCCATTTTTACAAACTCATTTTATCAAGCATGACAGTCTCCAAGCTTCGTAGTTTTCAGGCCCTTTTTGTTTTCACAGACCTCTCACTCTCTGTTATTTCTTTGTAACCATATATGTGGCTCTTGTAGTAGTATATCCGAACAGCCCTGAGTTTTTACACATTCATGATTACAGAGCAGAGTTCAAATCCGTAGGTGTGTAACAGAGACACATTTTTTTCGGGAGGATGCCTGAGACAACGGTTACGAATTTGGCCAAACCCTTTAAAACACATTTCGGAAATGGGGCCATTTACCTTCCATGCGGTTCATTTCTTCCGAAACTACACAGTTTGAGAGATACGTCTTGTTATTTGGAGGAAAAAATATCAGAATGTTTGTTGCGGTTGAGGTAAGCATTTTTTTTATTTTTGCTCAAAGATTCAAGCCTGATTGATGGTTTTTCTAGGTTCCAAGTTAAATATGCCCTCTTATTTATTAATGAGCCTGCACAAGAATTCAAAACATTTTAGGAAACAGATCTTGAACCCTCTCTCAGGACTCTTTCATCACAGGCTTATAAAAATTATGTGGCTTTGCAAACTGCCATGGTTAAGAAGTCACGATGCATTTTTTTTACCCAGACAATCATTGGAACAGGTAATGGATGTGTTGAAAGAAAGGATTTCCCCTACCCTTGCTTCTGAGCCTAGTTAGGGTCATAACGAAAAACCCACTGTAGAGAAAATTCGCAGGCCTAAGAAGCAGAGTAATTCAAACTAAGATCTTACAAGAAAAATGATTAAGCAATCTAATAATATTATCATTAAAACTCAACAAATTCCATTATCATAGATTCAGATATATCAGATGCCTCTTTGTCAAATGGATGAAATAGCAAATAGTTGTTTTTTTTTTTATTTGATTATGTTTTGAAAATAAAATAGATTACATTTTATTTTTTGATTTTTACTATTTTAGACTAACCTCAAAATCCTGTAGCTTATTTGTTTATGAATATTAGTTAGCATTATTTTTTGAATATCAAATTTGTTTTTCTATCTACAAGAAATTGATGATTATGATGTTGATTACATGGAGAAAAACATCTTGGATCATACACTCTCTTATTCAGTGGTTTATTTCTTTAATGTTGATAAAATTTGATTTATTTTGAGAAACCAACTCATACATGAGTGGTTTCTAGCTTTGCTATTTTGGTAACACTATCTATTTTTGGGGGATTCAACTCTATCTTGCATGATAAGAGTATGTGAATCCCAAGATAGTTTAAATATTGGTCACTCTTAGTAGTGAAGACATCTTTGGTTGGGACACATTATGGATATATGATTTTTGAAGACTGATAATGGAGAAGTTGTTCACTACTTGGCTTTAGACCTATGTGATGCTCACCCATTATGTTTTCACATCTATCTTATGAAATGTTATTACATTTGAAACAACTTTAGTCTGATTAGCTTATGGTATTTCATATTATTCAACACTTTAATGATGTCTATAATTTGTTGTTCCATATTACATATGTGATCAAATCTTTCATTTAAATATTGTTGATTTATGATGGATATCGGATGATGGATTATAGGAATGCTTTGTATTAAGTTTATTTTATTATAAGTGTTCATTATCATAAGATCACAACATCTGTATATTTTATTAGTCTGATGTTATATTCTTGTTCCAAAGAACCTTTGAGTTTGTTCTAGGAGTATTAGCTTTATTCTGTTATAGGTTTCCCTAATAAGCGGGACAACTAGGAGCTTGAATTGCACAGGAGAATAAATTCATTTTAATTCATTAATCACAAGTTAGTTTACTATTTATTTAGTTAGATTATTTATCAATGCAATAGGAACAACTTGAATTAGCTTTGATTGTTCATCTATTCTTGTTTCAATAATATTCACTTAGTACTCTTTAGTTATTTTTTTTAGATTTTAAATATTAGATAGAAAACAGAAAAATGTATGTGCTTTCTTTATCTCTTTTACAAACACTTTCAAAAACATATATTTCGCAAGATATCTAGTAAATATTGTAAATTGTATATGCATTGTTTATAATCATATGCACATATTCCATCTTTCTATTTTGATGTTTGTAAATTATTAGAGTTATATTCTTGGTATTATAGCTTTATAGATTAGTTTCGGTTCTTTTATTATTTTTAAGACTTTAGTTGGCCAATGGAGCCATTAAACCCATCAGGTCATTTCATTTCAAACAGCTTGGGTTATTTAGACAACCTTGGTCCAGATTTGACCTTCCATTTGATAGTGTGTCACTTACGCCCATCAACAAATGGCGTTAGAAGGAGGGTCGAGTTAATTTTAATGATTAAATGGTTTACCCCTCAGCCTGTCATATTTTCATATTTATAAATTCTTCTTTTGTGTCATCTTGAAATGCACTAGAAGGCAGTCCAGACTAACAAGATGGCCTTGCGGGAGTTCTTATTTTGAATGTTTTTAATTCCCCATGGCTCCCCAAATCACTGTGTTGGAACATGCTTTCCACTTCTCATTACCTGATATTCCCAATGAGACAGTATCTCACTTGTCCAAACTCACCTTTGATGGTGGGGGGGATGTATCTGCTAAAGATCATATTAACAAGTTTTGGTGTAAATGCATCAAGCATGATATTTCTGATTTAAAGGTTTTATGCAGATTGTTCACTTTTACTTTCAGGGGTTGGATTAAACATTGGTTTGAGTCTTTTCCAGCATATCACATTTTTTATTGGTTTCAATTTGTAGAGTAATTTTTGGATGCTTTTGAAAAATATGATTACAATCAACTATGTGAAGAATTTTAGACTTTACTAATTGATGAAAATTCATCTCCAGAAGGATTTTCAACAAGAATCTATCATATTCTCTGTAAATTTAATCTTGACGACATGTCATTTGTACTAAATATCCTCTATGATGCTTGCATCCCTTTCATCTAGTCATATTCAATCGTGATTGATGAATCAGTTACAAATCCTATCACTCAATTTTGAGAAGAATTGTGTTCGTAGGATGAGAGGAATCCATCCGAAAATTTTGAACAAGCAAGGGAGATAGAATCTATTGAAAAGGTTCTTATTGATAATCAAATTGTTTTCTCCTCTCAATCATTGTATTTTCAGTCCTCGACCATCGTGGAAGAAGATTCAATGTTGAGTCAAGGTGAATGTCCTCATTCTTCTAAATCTTTCTCTAATCAATATTTAAATTCACTTATTGAAGAACAGTTAGGTGATGAAACCGATCTTAAGCTTTATGACATTCCAATGAAACTGATTAGAGACGTAAATCTGCAATTTGAAGAAGAAACCTTAAACCTTCATCCACAAATCTTACCTTATCCACATGAAAGATTAGATGTTTGTCGTGAAATTTTTGAATTATCTATCATACAGGAGGCAAATTTACACGATCATATTATGTTGAAGGATTTATCACCAAAACATAGTGAAATTTTTAAGGAAAGTGAAGAGGAATGTTTTGGGAATACCATTGTTAAATATCATAGCTCAAGAGATTCTTTTCATGTGCTTATTTTTTATTCCTTTTACTCTTTATATCTCGATCTCTTCTTAGATTCTGGTGGACTTTGTACTTTACCCATAGTATCTTACTCTTTGCCATCACAATCAAATATTTTCGATATGCCAAAATTTGGTGAAACTAATTCCAAACATAACATTTATGAAGTCAGATTTGATGTTCTTTCACTTTCATCGCTTGCATGGAAAAAATACATGTTGCAAGATGATTTTACACGGTTTATTTTTGAAAAATACAATGCACTCATTCCTATGGAGATCGAATATTCTACATTGCATATTTGTTCTTTGATTAACTCAAATTTTAATGTTTATGCTTCACATTTTGAAACGATCAATCTCATCAAAGGAAGCATTCAAACCAATGATCCAATTGATGTCATGAATCCTCTTATGATTTGTTACCCATTGATATATCCATTTCATAACAGTCATAGTTTGCATCCTAATTTTTATGAAAGGATCTTAGAATGACTTGAAAATTCGTATAGAAAAAATATTCATAACAAAGATAAAGTTGTGCTTGCTTTGTTTCTACCTGAATATATAGGAAGTAAGCATGACATGATTTTTCTAGATCCTCCATATGAAGAAATTGATGAAAACTTGGATAATTGTCAAGAGGATGGGGCACTTTGGCCTCGGTTGATGGTTATGTCAGGTCCCCATAATCTTGACAAGTTTTCCAAACTTACTTACACTCTTCCATGCCATTATGACCCATATCACGACAAGATTGCAGAATGGCTGGAGGATTCATGCATCAAGAAGTTTCAAAAGAATGGTAAGGTTGTGCTTTCTTTGTTTTTAAATGAATATATAGGAGGTAAGCATAACATATTTCTTTTGTATCTGCAAATACTACATTCTTTTTTTCTGATTTTTGACTTTCTATGCCTTGCAGGATTAAAGTTTCTCTTGTGGTTGCACTGGAAATACGATTTTACTTAGCGTTTTGATATATTTAGTAGTTAGAGTAGGTTTAGGAGTAGGTTTCCTTAGTTTTATTTCTCACTGTTTATATTTGTAATAATGCAGTTATGAACACAATTGAGCACACCATGGGAACCATAATATGACTGTTGTCAGGGAAGTCTGCTTTAATCCTTTTCTCTCTCCTTTTCATTGAATATTTCTTTTCAAAAACGTAGTATCATCATGAAAATTTTAAATGAAAAGTAAAGAGATAAGTAAATTTGAGTTGTCATTTCAACCCTAACCCAAGGTGCCACGAGTAGGACTGCACTCGTATTAATAAGGATTTTTATTTTTTTTCTTTTAGTCTCTCTCAAGAGATATTTCACTTGATGGTTTCTGATACACCCTCTTGTAAATATTTTTAATTTTCTTTTCCATTTTGATTTTGGTTCTTTTCATTTTGTTTGATTTTGATTTGTTTTATAAATAATTATATCTGAGTCACCATTTCATTTGTGGAAGGGAATCATAATTCTCATTCATGAGCAGCAGTTGATAACTTCCCAAGCACCTGAGTAGTAAGTGCCAAAACTTAGATCAGCAGAAGTAAGTTTATGTTCAAATCAGTGTTTCTGGTTTCTCATTGAAATTACAAGAAGATGCGATTATCATTAACAAACTTATAATGTTGTCCCTGTTTTAAGGAAAAAAACTCAACTGTACCTTCCCATCCTCGAGATGGTTTCTTAACAGAAATCTAAGTGTCCAAATCATGATGAATGTCATCAAAACAGAAGAATAGTTTGTAAATGATCAAAATTTTCATTCCAAACTATTGAGATTTTCAGTATCACCCTACCCTCTTTAATATCATAAAGTTCTAGAAGTTATAAACAAATTCTAGAGGGTTGAAAGCATTGTAATGTGTGGGAAGTGTTTGTAAACCTGTTGAGACACTGAACAGGTTTGCTGGCAGTGGGTAAATACATATATGATACCAAGGCAACTTCCTCGGGGTACTTAATAGACATGTTGGTAGTGAAGCAATGTTGGGTTTAAGAAGATCCTAAGGTATGTCTTTTAATTTTATCAAGTGTGAAGATGTACTCTATCATGAGTGGACGAATCTTGGACAGGAAAGAGGTAATAGAGTTGGCTAAATGACATCCCTGTCGAGGCTACGGACACCTTCTAGGACCAGTGGCCCTATCAACAGTATCGAAGTCAACTGCATAAACATCGCTAAACTCATAATCTAAATTAGATGCCAGATTACATTTTATTAGATAGAAATACATCCGATGCTAAACCGTGTTATTTTCTGAGTTATGGCCGGAATGATTGACCTGTTGTTAACTATTTCTAAAAATTTATTTCATCTGACCCCCAGACATAAGTTTTCTAGTGATGCAGAGATAACTTCTTTGCCCAATATGTCACCATTGTTGGCATCCACCCATTCTCTTGATTTTTATCAGAATTAAAATCACCACAAAAGGATTATACCTTTATGTATCTTCCACCTCATTAAATTTATGAACATTCATGTTTTTGGACTTCGAGGCGATGATTGGGTTAAATTTATCTCATTGAGTTTTTCCTTTGAATTTTTGTTTGTTTTGTTTTAAAATTCATGACTATAAGCATGAATTTAAATAAAAACTTGGTTTGGGCTTTGTCATTATATCTTCTACCTAAGAAAACCTCACTTTGAATGCACTCATATATTGTTAAGCTTCATGTTTTATGAATTCATTGATTAAACTACCACCACAATCTTTATGTTATATGGATATAATGACTTAATTGGTTCTTTGGTTGATCATTTGGTTGTAATATTTGAATTGTATGAATGCACAAAACATCGGGTTAACATTTGATATGGGTCTAATGCTCTCAACAGTCATATCAACCTTCATATCACTCGGTATTGATCTGTTGTACCCATGACTACACCTCATCATGTTGTCCTATGAAATTAATGAACGCATTCATTGTTTGAATTGGCATCCAATAGTGGTTGAGGTTTTGACATTCATTATGTTTAATGGCTCATAGTTCTGTGCGCCCTCTGGTTTTCCATTTTTCCAAACTCATTTTATCAAGCATGACAGTCTCTAAGCTTCGTAGTTTTTGGGCCCTTTTTCTTTTCACAGACCTCTCGCTCTCTATTGTTTCTTTGTAACCATATCCATGGCTCTTGTAGTAGTGTATATCCAAATAGCCCTGAGTTTTTACACATTCATGATTAAAGAGCAGAGTTCAAATCCGTAAGTGTGTAACAGAGACACATTTTTGCAGGAGGATTCCTGAGAAAACGGTTACGAATTTGGCCAAACCCTTTAAAACCCATTTCAGAAATGGGGTCATTTACCTTCCATGAGGGCAGCTTCTTCAGAAACTACACAGTTTCAGAGATACGTCTCGTTCTTTGGAGGAACAAATCTTAGAATTTCTGTTACGGTTGAGGTAAGCATTTGTTTTATTTTTGCTCAGAGATTCAAGCCTGATTGATGGTTTTTCTGGGTTCCAAGTTAAATATTCCCTTTTATTTATTAAGGAGCCTGCATAAGAAGTCAAAAGGTTTTAGGAAATAGAGATTGAACCCTCTGTCAAACCTCTTTCATCACAGGCTTATAAGAATTCTGTGGCTTTGCAAACCCCCATGGTTAAGAAGTCACGATGCATTTTTTTTACCCAGAAAATTGTTGGAATGGGTAATGGATGAGATGAAAGAAAGGATTTCCCCTACCCTTTCTTCTGAGCCTAGTCAGGGTCATAGCGACAAACCCAATGTAAAGAAAATCTGCAAGCCTAAGAAACAGAGTAATTCAAACTAAGATCTTACAAGCAAAATGATTAAGTAATCTAATAATATTATCATTAAAAATCAACAAATTCCACTATCATAGATTCAGATATATAATATGCCTCTTTGTCAAATGGTTGAAATAGAAAATAGTAGTTTTGTTTTTTTTTATTTGATTTTGTTTTGAAAATAAAATAGATTAGATTTTATTTTTTGATTTTTACTATTTTAGACTAACTTCAAAATCATGTAGCTTATTTGTTTCTGAATATTAGTTAGCATCATTTTCTGAATATCAAATTTGTTTTGCAATCTACGGGAAATTGATGATTATGATGTTGATTACATGGAGAAATTTTTTTTGGATCATACGCTCTATTATTCAGTGTTTCTTTATTTTATGTTGATAAAACATTGATTTATTTTGACAAACCAACTCATACATGACTGGTTTCTATCTTTACTATTTTTGTAACACTATCTATTTTTGGGGGATTCAACTCTATCTTGTATGATAAGAGTATGTGAATCCCAACCTAGTTTAAATATTAATCACTCTTAGTAGTGAAGACATCTTTGGTTGGGACACATTATGGATATATGATTTTTGAAGGCTGATAATGGAGAAGATGTGCACTACTTGGCATTAGACCTGTGTGACTCTCACCCATTGTGTTTTCGCATCTATCTTATGAAATGTTATTACGTTTGAAACAACTTTAGTCTGATTAGCGTATGGTATTTCATATTATTCAACACTTTAATGATGTCTATAATCTGTTGTTCCATATTACATATGTGATCAAATCTTTCATTTAAATATCGTTGATTTATGTTGGATATTGGATGATGGATTATATGAATGCTTTGTATTAAGTTTCCTTTATTATAAGTGTTCATTATCATAAGATCACAAGATCTATATATTTTATCAGTCTGTTGTTATATTCTTGTTCCAAATCACCTTTGTGTTTGTTCTGGGAGTATTAGCTCTATTCTGTTACAGGTTTCCCTAATAATGTATGTTTTAAACCTGCGAAGTAAAGCAATGCATATAGATTCTCAAGCAATACAGAAATTAATCAATGGCTCATCCATAGAGTACACAGAGATTTTTACCGGAAACCCTCAACCGGGAAAACCTTTCTTATTTTCATTATATCAAATTTCACCATTTGCCATACAATATATACAATGTTTTTAGGTATTCCGTAGATACCAAAACCCTAATCCCTTAATCCGGGATTAATTTACAAATCAGCTAAAAATAGCAAAATCCTCTAAAAATAGCAAAAACCGCCCAAAAAAAAATTTTGGGGCGCTGCCCCGAACACTGTGTGTAACCAGGGGGGGGCATACCTGCCCCCCCCTAGGACCCCCCTCTAGGTGAAGGGATCATCAGATGTAGTTGTCGTATCTGATGCACCCACACACACACACATTCAAAGAATATAACACACACCCAACATTCTCCCACTTGTTGTTTTCTTTGCATCCAGGGGTCCAGGGGATTATATAGTCAACAATCCAAGGAAGCAATGCCCATTGTTACTCTACACCAAGAGAACTTTTCTGTGCTCATAGAATTTGTCAATGAATCTGCAGCATTCTTCAAAGTGTCAACCTTTTCCAGTAACACCTTCTTTTCGTCAACCATGTCTCTCACAAAGTGATACTGAACATCAATATGCTTTGTCTTCGAATGATAAGTTGGGTTCTTTGCCAGGAATATTGCACTCTGACTGTCACAGTCTAATCTCATTTCTTGTTGTACCAACCCAATACCCGAACACAATCTTTGTAACCATACTGCTTCCTTGCTTGCATGAGTGGCTGCCATGTATTCAGCTTCTGTAGTTGAGAGTGCCACTACAGCCTGTCTTTGCTCATCCAACTGATTTCTCCTCCAAATAGGTTAAACACATACCCACTTGTAGATATTCTGCGATCCAAATATCCATCCTAGTCTGCATCAACAAAGCCATGTATGTCCACCACTCTGTTCAATCCCGGTCTTCCTTGGTAGCACAATCCATAATTGGTGGTGCCACGAAGATACCTAAAGACCCTCTTTACTGTTGTCCAATGCTCCTTCCCTGGTTTTGACATATACCTGCTCAAAACTCCCACTGCATGTGCAATGTCCGGTCTAGTACAAACCATTGCATACATCAAACTGCCAACTGCACTAGCATATGGAACATGGGACATGTCCTCTTCTTCTTCCTGTGTCTTAGGACACTGATCTGCAGATAAATTTACACCTATAGGAATAGGAACCTTGACCAGTTTACTTCCATGCATATTAAACCTCTGCAATATCGTTTCAACATATTTACTTTGATTCAACCAGAGTTTCCTGTTTGCACGATCTTTTTTAATCTCCATTCCCAAAATGAAGTTAGCAACACCGAGATCCTTCATGTCAAATTTGGAGGATAGCTGCTATTTCACCTCCTTGATAACATCCATGTTATTTCCTACCAACAACATGTCATCAACATACAACATTACATAAATGAAGTGATTACCAACCTGCTTGGAATATACACAGTGATCAGCCCTGCTTCTTACAAATCCCAATCCAAGGATGTATGTGTCAAACTTTTGGTACCACATCCTAGGTGATTGCTTCAGACCGTATAGTGACTTCTTTAGCTTACAGACTAGCTCTTTCTTTCCCTTCACTACAAAGCCTTCTGGCTGCTTCATGTAGATTTCTTCTTCCAGATCCCCATGTAGGAATGTTGTCTTCACATCCATTTGTTCCACTTCAAGATCAAAAGCAGCAGCACTAGATAAAAGAAATCTAATAGAAGTTAACTTAGCAACAGGAGAAAAAATATCACCAAAGTCAATTCCCTCTACCTGGGAATAACCTTTTGCTACTAACCGAGCTTTGTATTTCTCCATTTTACCTTTTGCATTAAACTTCTTCTTGAACAACCATTTGCTACCAACCAATTTTCTTCCAGGTGGAAGCTCAACTATATCCCATGCCTCATTCTTATCCAAGGCATCCATTTCTTCAACCATGGCCTTCTTCCAGAGTTTACTATCCTCTGAATTCACTACTTCCCTGACAGTTATGGGATCATCATCAGTAATAGATAAAGAAAAATTGGAACGAAAATCAGGTGGACTATACCTTTTTGGTTGCCTTCTGTCTCTCACCGATCTCCTCAATACTGGGGTATGAGGTTCTTCTTCTTCTGCTTCTACTTCCTCTGCTTCCTCTTCTTCAGATGATTCAGATTTTGCATCATTCAACTCAAGCTCTATTTTCTTAGGTTCGTCTTGTGTTGGTGGGAATTCCTGTTTGGACACATCTTTTACCTCTCTGAAAACAACATCTCGACTGTAAACAATTTTCTTGGTTTCTAGGTTCCAAAGCCTATAACCTTTCACACCATCTTTATAACCAATAAAGATACACTTTTCAACTTTATTATCTAGCTTACTCCTATTTTCCTTTGGAACATGTACATAAGCATCACAACCAAACACTCTAAGATGTTGAAGAGAGGGTTTCTTTCCAGACCATACCTCATGTGGAGTTGTATCATCTAACACTGATGAAGGTGATCGATTGACCAGGTAACATGTTGTACTCACTGCCTCAGCCCAGAATTCTTCTCCTAACCCGGCACCGCTGAGCATGCTCCTTGCTTTTTCCATCAATGTCCTGTCCATCCTTTCTGCAACTCCATTCTGCTGAGGAGTGTATGGAGTAGTCTTTTGCCTTGCTATACCACACTTCTTACAGAATTCTTCGAATTCATTTCCGCAGAATTCTCCACCATTATCTGTTCTCAATACCTTTATTTTCTTCTCTGTCTGATTTTCTACCAGAGCCTTAAACTCTTTAAATTTATCAAATACCTCAGATTT
>JASDQU010243971.1:114067-124789 GCA_032191745.1 Picea mariana | reverse complement strand
AGATCCAAGTTGACTTACCAGAGTATTAAAGGCATTTAGATGTTCTGTCACAGAATCTCCATCTTCCATCCTAAGATGATACAGCTTCTTTCGAAGAAACAACTTGTTTACCAGGGACTTTGATTGATACAAATTCCCTAACTTATCCCATAGTTCCTTGGCTGTAGATTCTCCTGAGACATTCAACAACACTGAATCTTCCAGGCATAGTCGAATGGTACTCCTTGCTCTTCTGTCCAACTTGTCCCAATCTTCCTTTGACATACCAGTAACTGGTGAACTAGTAGTTTGTGTATTGGTAGGTTGTGTACCAGTAGCCTGTGTGCTTGTAGATGGTGTACCAGTAGGCTGTGTACCAGGATCCACAACGATCCATTGTTCTTTGTCTATAAGAAGGTCCTCCATATTGAGCTTCCATAGCTCAAAGTTTTACCATTGAACTTCTCTATCTCGATTCTAGATGAGCTCGCCATTCCTCTTACTTTACTTGAACCTCCACTGCAAAAGATCCCACTAAACCCAGGTTTATCACAGACCCAAGATAAACTTGATCTATCAAGACCGAGCCAAACCCTCAGCAACAAAGGCGTCCCTCTGAAGCCAAAAATGTGCTCTGATACCACATGTAAGTTTTAAACCTGCGAAGTAAAGCAATGCATATAGATTCTTAAGAAATACAGAAATTAATCAATGGCTCATCCACAGAGTACATAGAGATTTTTACCGGAAACCCTCAACCGGGAAAACCTTTCTTATTTTCATTATATCAAATTTCACCATTCGCCATACAATATATACAATGTTTTTAGGTATTCCATAGATACCAAAACCCTAATCCCTTAATCCAGGATTAATTTACCAATCAGCTAAAAATAGCAAAATCCGCTAAAAATAGCAAAAACCGCCCCAAAAAAAATTTCTGGGCGCTGCCCCGAACGTTGTGCATAACCAGGGGGGGGCATACTTGCCCCCCCCTGGGACCCCCCTAGGAAAGCGCCCGGTGCACACAGTAGAGCTCTAGGTGAAGGGATCATCAGACACAGTTGTCGTATCTGATGCACCCACACACACACACATGCAAAGAATATAACACACACCCAACAAATAAGAGGGACAGCTAGGAGATTGAATTGCACAGGAGAATAAACTCATTTTAATTGATTAATCACATGTTAGTTTACTATTTCTTTAGTTAGATTATTTATCAATGAAATAGGAACAACTTGAATTAGCTTTGACAGTTCATATATTCTTGTTTCAATAATATTCACTTAGTACTCTTTAGTTTTTTTTTTAGATTTTAAATATTAGACAAAAAATAGAAAAATGTATGTGCCTTCTTTATCTCTTTTACAAACGCTTTCAAAAACATCTATTTCGCAAGATATCCGGTAAATCTTGTAAATTGTATATGCATTGTTTATAATCATATGCACATATTCCATCTTTTTATTTTGACGTTTGTAAATTATTAGACTTATATTCTAAGTATTGTATCTTTATAGATTAGTTTCTTTTCTTTTATTATTTTTAGGACATTAGTTGGCCAACGGGGCCATTAAACCTGTCAGGTCATTTCATTCCAAACGGCTTGGTTATTTAGAGAACCCCGATTTGGATTTGACCTTCCATTTGGTGGTGTGTCACTTACGCCCATCAATAGGTCAACAGGAAACACTACCATTGGGGATATGGGAAAGGCCCACAGGATTCATGACCACGGTGAATAAATTCCATGCCGATCACTAGTTCACAATGATTGAGGCGTTAGGTACCATCGCCAACCAAATTTTTAGTATTTGTTAGATACCGGTGCTACAGAGAGATCTATTCCTAGTACCACGCTGAATGGACTCAAGTAAATGAATTCAACGGGACGAGCTTATATTCGTCGATATGGCTTCGGGTGTCAACTAGATGGTTGGAGGAAGGGGTATGATCTATCGATTTATCTTGGAAAATAGTGTAAGACCTTAACACTGTGGGTAGTATGGACTGGTTGGAATCGCATGAGGCGATACTCAACTATAAGATGAAATAGTTGAGTTTGGTTGATGATGATGGACAGAGACGAGTGATTGTAGGAATTAAACAAGGAGTATCCATGAGGTTCATTTCTTCCCTACGGGTATAGAAAAGCATGCGCAGGGGTGCAAGCTATATGAAATCTTGGTATTGAACAACAAGGTCGTGAAGAAGGTATATTAAGGAACTTCCCATGGCACAAGTACTGCTGATGTGTTTCAAGAAAATTACCCAGATTGTCACCCACCAAGGATTTGTAGTTTATAATTGACTCAAAATCCTGGAACTAAACCGATAGCAAGAGCGCCTTGTCAGATGTCAACCCCTGAGTTACAGGAGTTGAAAATGCAATGGAAGGATTCATTAGAGCTAGGAATTACACGTCCAGGTGTGTCACCTTGGGGTGCACCTGTTATTTTCCTACAAAAGAAGGATGGATCGTCGAGACTCTGCATTGACTACGATCAATTGAACAAGGAAACTATCAAGAACCAATATCTGTTGCCAAGAATAGATGATATGTTGATCAAATGAAAGGTGCAACAGTGTTTTCAAACATCAACTTGAGATCAGGGTATCTCTAGTGGATCAAGGAGGAAGAAATTCCTAAGACCACGTTCAAGATGAGGTTTGGATGTTACGATTTTACCATTTTACCATTAGGACTGATAAACTCCCCTAGGGTATTCATGAGCTTGATGAATGGGGTGTTCTGCAAATACTTGGACAAGTTAGTGCAAGTATTCATTGACAATATTTTGATATATTCTCGGACAATGGAAGAACATAATGAACATTTGCACTTGGTACTACAATGTCTACGAGATAACAAATTGTTTGGGAAATTGTCGAAATACTCTTTTTATCAATCTAAGATTCATTCTTTAGCTCATGTTATCTCCGATGAAGGTATCATTGTGGATCCAATGAAGTTAGAGGATATTATTGAATGTCTCACGTCGAAAAATGTCCCAGAAGTGCATAGCTTCATGGGTTTAGCGGGATATTATCGACGATTTGTCAAGGGTTTTTCAAAGATAGCAAATCCAATTATGAAATTTCAGAAGAAGAAAAAGAATTTTGTGTGGACCAAGAAATGCGTGGAAGCATCTCAAAGGCTTAAGGAGTTTTTGACAATAGCGTCAATACTAAAATTCCCTGACATGGATAGGGACTTATTGGTATGCACTAACGTATCCAAGGAAGGCTTAGGTAGAGTCTTGATGGGGGATTAAACTAATGAAATGATTGGGGGCAATTCTAAGAGTCATTGCATAAGGTGGCGTGCATGATGAATAATGATATACAGAAAATATTGACAATTTGTTGGTTGTATGCAATATAAATGGAATTTCATACTTGGGAAAAGTCAAATTCCTTATGAAATTAATTTGATTTATAAAATGGAATTTTTATAATTCTCTCTCATGTTAATTGCATGTGTATGATGCAGATGAAATAATAATGATTAAAGTGGGAACTCTGGTAACATCGATGCTCTGAGACTTCATGTCCGGCCTGTGCTGGAGCCCTGGAAGGGAAGTTGAGCAGTCGATGAATTGTTGGACAGTGAAGGTGCATACTACCTTGGGTTGTACAAGCATGTGGGGAAGAGAGGCCATTGGTTGGAGTGTTGTACCTAGTGTTCTACCTTGGCCTAGACTATGTTGATATTGATTTTGGGCCGTTTTTATCTTGGGAATCCATTGTCCTGATGGAGTCATATCCCATGCTTGGGAATGGTATGTTGCTGAGAGTTTATCAGCAGTGAGATATAAGGCAAAGTGGAACGTCATGGATCTTCAGCCAATTGTTTCTTCAATGAAGTATAATTGAAGCATGTAATAAGGAACAATTAGTTGAATTATTTCTTGAAGCAGCTCTATGGAATAGAGCAATTGACTTCCAGTTGCAGTATGAGTATGAGAATTGGTGCTGGAAAATAGAGCACCAGATGGATAACAAGCTTTTAATAGCTAAATATTGGAAATTTTAGAGAATTGGAATGGTACATGGTACATGATGCACTGAGGACGGTGCATAAATAAGGGAAGGGGATTGTAATATCCCTAAGGCCGAACCCAGTTGTAAATGTAAATACAAATGTACTTAAGCTGGTGAGTTGTTTTGATATAATTTTGGATGCACCTTTCATGGCATATTGTGCCCAGGTACTGCACAGTAAAGTGAGGATGGGTGCACATTCCAGGATACCGCGCGCAACATCTTAAGTGTGCGCGATGTTGAGGCTAGGGAGCCTTTATGTATAGGATATGTTTTATAGACTGGTGAGACAGTTATTATAAGCTAGGATGCTTATGTTTTGATTAGGCCGGAGAGTCTAGATGTTAAAGGCCAGTGCGCCTGTTTTTGTACATGTCTCATATTTAATATAAAATACATTGATGCACACACACCGACCATGATAAAAGATATAGGGGACTAAACTTCACTAGTTAGGGAAAGGGAGGGGATAAGTTAAGGAGAGGGGATAAGCTAGGAAGCTTGAGCCAAAAAGGAATATTATATTAATATTTCTTAAATCATAAAGTATGGATAATTATTTTATCCTAAGTTCCAAAGTTGCGGACAAGTGGGCCAAAGTAGCTCCCAACATGACAAGTGTCAAGTTGGAAACATCCATACATATTTTTGGGACTTAGCTCATTTTCACAACTTCCCCATAATTATTACCATCATCTTTTCCATGATTCCTTCGATCATTCAACAATGAGCCAACCATGATTACATGACCATTTTTCACTCACGCAGTCAGTTACCTTGCATACTTTTTTTCACTATACCAAGATTGTATCCATGGCCATAGAGAATGGTGTAGTTGGTTAGTGGGGAAGCCAGACTGAAGAATCGGGTTGTTGGGAACGTGGAATACTGAAGAAGCGGGTTGTCAAGCCCGTGGGATATTGGAGAGGTGGGTTGTTAGGCCCATGAGTAATTTCTCTTTGGGTGAGAGAATTGTTGAGAATTGATTTCTTGAAGGTGCTAAACTACAGCTAGAGGGCTCTGAGACTTCCTGTCCAGCCTGTTGTTGAAGCCTTGAAAGGGAAGTGGGGCAACCGAGGGACTGTTGAGCAGAGAAGGGGAAAACTTCCTTGGGTGGGACAGACATGTGGGGAATGAGGGACTGTAGGTTGTTAGTTGAGTGAGCACCTGGGATGGATTATTTCATGTTATCCATGAGCCTTTATCCTAGTTAGGAATCCCTTTGCCTGAGTGGAGTTTAGTCCCAGCTCAGGGGTGACTCACTATTGAGAGTGATGAACAGTGCGGTCTAAGGTTGGGAGGTTTGTGGATAGTCTACACATAGTTGGTGATAGTCTAATAAAGATAAGTGTCAATTGTCACTTGGACTTCTAGTTGCAGTATGAGTATGAGAATTGGTGTTGGAAAGTAGAGCACCAGATGGATAACAAGCTTTCAATAGCTAAAGATTGGAAATTTTAGAGAATTGGAATGGTACATGGTACATGATGCACTAAGGAAAGTGCATAAATAAGGGAAGGGGATTGTAATATCCCTAAGGCCGAACCCAATTGTAAATGTAAATACAAATATACTTAAGTTGGTGAGTTGTTTTGATATAATTTTGGATGCACCTTTCATGGCATAATGCGTGCAGGTACTGCGCAGTAAAGTGAGGATGGGTGCACATTCTAGGATACTGTGCACAGCATCTTAAGTGCACGTGATGTTGAGGCCAGAGAGCCTTTATGTATATGATATGTTTTATAGCCTAGTGAGCCAGTTATTATAAGCTAGGATGCTTATGTTTTGATTAGGCCAAAGAGCCTAGATGTTAAAGGCCAGTGAACCTATTTGAGTGCATGTCCCATATTTAATATAAAATACATCACTGCGTGCAAACCGACCACGATAAAAAATATGGGGGACTAAACTCCACTAGTTAGTGAAAGGGAGGAGCTAAGTTAAGGAGAGGGGTTAAGCTAGAAAGCTTGAGACAAAAAGGAATATTTTATTAATATTTCTTAAATCATAAAGTATGAATAATTATTTTATCCTAAGTTCCAAAGTTGTGGACAAGTGGGCCAAAGTAGCTCCCAACATGACAAGTGTCAAGTTGGAAACATCCATACATATTGTTGGGACTTAGATCATTTTCACAACTTCCCCATCATTCTCACCATCATTTTTTCCACGATGCCTTCGATCATTCAACGATAAGCCAGCCATGATTCCATGACCATTTTTCACTCACGCAGTCAGTTACCCTACATACTTTCTGTCACTATACCGATCTTGTATCTATGGCCACAGATATTGGTGTAGTTGGTTAGCAGGGATGCTGGAATGAAGAAGCAGGTTGTCAGGCCCATGGGATATTGAAGAGGCGGGTTATCAGGCCTATGAGAAATTCTCTGGGTGAGAGAATTATTGGGGATTGATTTCCTGAAGGTGTTGAACTACAGTTGCAGGGCTCTGAGACTTCCTATCCGGCCTGTTTCTAAAGCCCTGGAAGGGAGGTGGGGCAGCCAAGGGACTGTTGAGCAAAGAAGGGGCACACTTCCTTGGGTGGGATAGGCATGTGGGGAATGAGAGACTGTAGGTTGTTAGCTAAGTGAGCACCTGAGATAGAGTCTTTCATGTTATCCATGAGCCTTTAGCCTGGTTAGGAATCCCTTTGCCCGGGTGGAGTTTAGTCTCAGCTCGGGGGTGACTCACTGTTGAGAGTGATGAATAGTGTGGTCTAAGGCTGGGAGGTTCGTGGATGGTCTACAAGCAGCTGATGATATTCTTATAAAGATAAGTGTCAATTGTGTGTTAAATCTACATGATGCATTGTTATTGACGTGCATATTTTTATGTGTTATCATATGTGAAATTATAACTGTGTTTATTTTATGGGTATTGCATGTATATGTTTACTGCTATTTCAATTTGAATATGTGCATTTACATAACATATTTTTCTGTTCACGCTTTATATATAAAGCTTCCGCAAGAGTTTTCTATGTGTATATATTTTTATTGCATGCAGTTCAAATTATGTATGTGGCATAGCTCTGTTTGGATGTTGAGTAGGTTACAATATGTTCCGCATAGAGAACAGATGTGTTCTCTACCATAGCATGGCCTGGCATGGATGGTCGGTAATGTTACAATAAATGGTTTCAGAGCTAAGCAAAGCATCTGAGTAGTGGCATTTCCCGGCCTGTGGGAGGCCGGGGATGTTACAAATTGGTATTAGAGGTTTAGTTTTCAACACTGAGCCTGGATGGGCCGAGCAAGTTGATTTGAAGTGAAATTTCACAGAGGTTTTATTTCGAAGTGGCCAAATTTCGAGTTGCAGAGCGTCTAGCTATAATATGGTACTGAAATTGGGAAAAAGCCCCAATTTCGGTTGGTAAATTTCATGGGGAAATGGAGAAATTTGGCCAAGTGGTGAGATATTATTTTTTTTAATATCTGTTCTAGCAAATTCGAACCTGGAATTGGTCGAATTTGAAGCTACAGTGAAGTCGTGACATTTGGAGTGAGATTAGTAAATAAAATTCTCAATCTGGGAATTGATTTCAGGGAAATTCGTTCTAGAAATGTCAACCCACAACGATCTGTTGTTACAGAGGTTGAACTGGTGTTATTGGGGTGAAATTGACCGAATTTCATAGTTGTAGAATGTTTATGGTGAATTGGGAAAAAGATCCAATTTCTGCAGGGGAATTCACAAGGAATCGATCCGCATAAAGATGAATGTGTGCAGTTGGGCACACCAAAAATTCATGTGGCGCAGTGAAATGCTCGGGATAGGTAAAATTCGACACTGTGCGGCAAGGTATTGGCATGCTGATGCGCACATTACATTTTGGTGCTGCACGGGAAAAATATTGGTGTGTGGGTGCGCACACTAAATTTAGCATTGCACGGAATGCACACACATAAGAAGGTGCGCGCGGTGTACACACACAGAATAATGGCGCGCAAGGTGTATGCAATATTAGCAGAGCGCAGAGGAGTTTGGTTGGCGCATGCACAATGTGGGTAAATGTTGACACACAACAACTTAGTTAGTGGTGTGCGTGGAGTTTTAATGCATGGTGGAGATGTACTAAACTATGGCATGGTGCAATGCGTCGAGCGAGATGCGTGCGGAATAACTGCACGTGGTAGATATCAGCGCGCAACACAAAAGTGCGCACAAGTTATTGGCACAACAAATAAGTGTGATACACAGTGGTTTTAAAGTGTCTAAAGCATGATTTACCTTGTGAGAATTGCATCACATGGAAAATATGGGTGTAGAGATTGAAATTTGTGCAATCCAAGTTGTTGGAAGGGTGAAGAACAGAAAAAATAGTGAAGGGTAAATTATAAAACCCAACTAGCTCCATGGAGCCATAACTTCTGCTCAAGACTCAGAATTGAGCATGTGAGTAGGCGTTGGAAAGGTCTTGCACAGTGGAATATAATTATCCACACAGAAAATTGATCAAGGCATTCAAATTTCCAGGAAATCAGAAGAAAGAATTCTGATATATATTATTGAACCATAATGGTTCATATTCTCATGAAGTTGTTGAAACAGTTAGCCTTACAAAGTTTTGTTGGATGCACATTTTGCAGAGTTAACAACAACTAGATCAAGATCATCTTAGAGTCTAGAGTAATGGAAGAGGCACAAGGGAATTACAGCCAGGAAGATGAATTCAGAGGGATGGATGTCCATTTGAGCATTGAGGGAACAAACTCCAATGGACATGGAGAAGGGATGAAAACATGAATATGGCAAAGACCATTAAAAATTTACATAAGGATGTTCAACGACATAAAGTTGATAATGAAAGGATTATGATAGCCAAGGAGAAGCAGGATGACTTCAACATGAATTTATTGGAGAGATTGAACAGAATAGAAAGAAATTGGATAAGGAGAGTGGCTCGAGCAAGTTAAGAAATCACAGGTCTCATGATGAGAAAAGAAAAACAAGAAGTGTTAGCAAGCATCACCACCACTCCACGAGGAATTCCAATAAGAGATTAGATAGCATCTCAAGACCATCCCTTGTCAAAAAGCACAAGAGTTCTGGGGTGGATGAGCTACAAGGAGAAATGAATAAAATCAAACCTCCTATATTTGATGATGAGCACAAGAAGGATGAAGATGCAGAAACATGGTTGTTGGGCATGAGAAAGTATTTCCAATTGCATAATTATTCTTCTCATGCAGAGGGTAGAATTTCCATCTATCAACTCAAGGGAAAGGCATCCATGTGGTAGGATCAGCTTGTGAAAATGCAACACATTAAAGAGAAAAGTGTTACTTGGAGGGAATTCAAGAGGTATTTTGAGAAGAAATACTTGACTAAGAGATACTATGACAAGAAAATGAAAGAGTTCTTTGAACTCAAGCTTGGGGGTATGACCATTGATGAATATGAGAGAAGGTTTTTAGAACTACTGAAGTATTTCTCTTTCATCTGTAACATCCTGCTCTAGCGCACTGAGAAAACTTATTCTTTGAGGATACTTGCTCGCAAGTGATCTGGACGTTTATGATGATAAAACATTTATCCTTGATGATGATGTGTTATGATAGATAACTTGATGTTTTACTTATTTGACATAGGCAGGTGCTATTGACTCGGTTTTACTGAGTGTGCAGGGTTTTGGACCTTGAGGATGTTGAGGTATCGATGGAACCCCTTGGACTCCAGATTGAGTCAGGGAGTGTGCTATTTGGGTTGATTTATTTACTATGATATTACATTGATTTGATGTTATGATGTGGACATGTTTTGACACATTTGTTGATGATGTAGGCTAACGATAGCTTGCCGACCAGACTCACATATGGAGTAAAGGGGCCACACACAATTTCCAGAGAGGTTGAGGGAGAGGTGTGGACAGGTGCCCTGCCACAGCCTACTAGCACTCCCGCCATGGCTCGAACTGTAGGTTAACGATTACCTAGTTCAAAAGGATCCACGATGCCGTGAGGGAAAACTGCGACAGTCGCTCACAGTGATTCTAAGGGGCGTGCAATAAGGAGGGGGCCTTATTCCTTAGAGCCCTTAGTCTCCCACAAGTTCACCTGGCGGAGTGTTGACTCCAGGAGTTATAGATGTCTACCAATCAATCAAGTTGGCGAGTGGCACCCTTGGAGCACGTGTTGCATCCTGAAGGGCACGTCGCGTGAAAGAAACACAAGTTAGCGAGTGGCACCCTTGGAGCATGTGGTGCATCTTGAAGGGCATCGTGTGAAAGAAACACAAGTTAGTGAGTGGCACCCTTGAAGCATGTGGTGCATCCTGAAGGGCACGTCGCGCAAAAGAAACAATTGAGGCGAGTGGCACCCTTGGAGCACGTGGTGCCTCCTGAAGGGCACGTCGCATTGATGTTGAGGAACGAACAAACCTAGATGGCCCTAAGACATTTAACACCTTAATAAATTCTTAAAACGACTTCCCTAAATAATTGTCGACCAGTTCAGAATCTAAACCTAAGTCTAAAACTTCTCTAGGGTAAAATTTTGTTAAGCCTTAAGAAAAAGACCCTAAAAAAATAAAATGAAGATATAAACTAAAACCCACTTAATTAATAATTTTAGTCTTCTTAAATTTAGAGGGTAAAATGAAGAGAGGAATAATTTAATTAAAATCCGTGGTTTTAAATTGTAAAGAGGAAATAAATTATTTAACTTGTGGAAGTATAAAAAGATTTTA
>JASDQU010243971.1:35003-98066 GCA_032191745.1 Picea mariana | reverse complement strand
TTTTTTGCCCTAGAAGGCAACCCTCTTTTATGAGGGAAATGTATTGCGGCTATTGATTGATGGTGAATATTGTATTCTGAGCGAGGAGACTGTGAGAGAAAGAAGAGGAAGTTACAGCGGGTTTTGCTGTAGGTTTTATCCCTTCATTTTGCTGGATAATAATAAAGCAAGGACCCGGCAATTTCTCTGGTGGACGTAGCCCACACTGGGTGAACCACGTAAATCTGTGTCTCTCTTGTATTGTGTGTCTTCTGTGTTTTGTTTCTGCATTTGTTTTATTTTATTGCTCCGCGGTCCTGTTTTTCTAACATTGTTCTCATTTTATATAATGAAGTATGATGTGAGGTTGGGTTTAGGGATTAGACATAGGATTGAGGGATCTAGTGAAAAGGGAAATCTTTGTTTAGCTAGTCTCTTTTTATTTTAAAAAAGAAAAATTTAAGTTAGATGAATTGACTTATTTTATTCTAGTAGTGGAATGTGACGTTCCTATGAGATAACATAGAACGAATTCTAATTGTTATTTTATTGCATTGTTATGGCCATATGATGTAGCGTTATTGATATCTTATGGTACTTATATGGAAATCTTATACTAAAGGATAACATAAGTGGGATAGGAATGTGTGACTGTATTGCCACTAGATTATATGGTCTTACAATATGTAAAGGTAGAATGTTATGGCATAATAAAATAAGAATAAAATGTTAGTGTTGGTGACATGATATTTAATTCTTTGTTGATTTAAATGCAAAGTTATGGGATTATAAAGATAAGGGACATTGTTATTCATTGGTAATGCTATTGAAATTTTACTATTACTTGATGACACATAAGATGTAAGGTCCTTGAACCAAGAACTTTGAATTACTAAGATTTGGTACTTGGGGGAGTTGCAATTTACTTAAATTTACATTATTGTAAGGTGGGAGTTGGTATCTCGTCTATTAATGGAGTTCAATTGGAATATTGGGTCAGTATTAAATGCCATTGAGTCGTAGGAAATACCTCGCCTTAACAATGAATGGTCATTGTCGGAGTCTTTCGGACTTGCTCTTTACGTAGAGTTAGTGGTTGTCTTTAGTTATTGTTGTACTTGGTTGTGATCACCTTATTTCTTGCTCAGCTTATGTCGGGCGGGATGTAGACACATCCATGTTCTCCACTGGGTTCCTTCTGCAGGGTGCTTTTATTTGATTGGCTTGGGGTTGGGCTGTCAAATTTAGGGTTAATAAAGTTGTTGTTTATTTCTATGCTGACGTTTAGGGTCGGGCTAATTGTAGGGTTAATACTATAATTGGAATTGTCTAAACCCATAGTTGTATGATATCAGACTCTTCGATCTGATAAAACTAGTCACTCTGTATATAAGTCTATGTGTGTGTTTATTTTCTATGTAAAGAATCCAATGCCGTATCAAGAGTCTTGGGCCCTTTAAAGGCAGGGTTTCCACTCTTACGACACACCTCTAAGGTCATATTAGTAGTCGTGGGCTCTTTAAAGGCAGAGTTCCCACCATTTCGACCTCCTGACAGAGATTACCAGTTTCTGCCTGAGCAGTTGGCCAGGAGCCTATCTGACATTCTCTCTCTCCAGAGCAGAGAACTAAGATTAAACACCCTGCTTTCCTATGCAGAAATAGATAAATCTACTACTATGGATTCTTCCATCTATGTTCGTATTGTACATAACACAGTATGTCGTTTAATGCTTGCAGTTACTTGTTGTACGCCTTATGTCTATGGTTGTTTAATGCTTGCAGTCACTTGTTGTGTGCCTTACGTCTTCTTGTTGTGATCATCGTGGTTGCGTCTTGTTATTCATTGGGTGGCGAAGTAGAGTCGAATATGTTTGTTCCCTTATACGCGTGCACACACTTGTTAAAAAAAAAACCACTTGTTATATGAGTTTTGTAGTCATGACGAACGAGAGGTTCGTTACATCATCAAGGATGAGACAATGAAGATTCAAAGGTATTTGAGTGGATTTCCATCAATTATTAGTGACAAAATACATTATAATGATCCCAAGACATTGGACGAGACCATAAGGCGAGATAAATACCTATATGATCAACAAAAATCAAGGCCAACATTCCAAAAATCTTGGGAAGATAAAAAGAAATTCAAGGTGGATTAGAGGAAGAAGGGATATAAGCCACCATTCTTCAAAAACAACCCTCAGGGAAAACAAACTCCTAAAGAACCCAGAATGATTGACACAGGGAGTCAAAGGCCAAGGCAACCACCTATTCAATTTTGGGGTTGTAAAGGGGATCACATGTTCAGAGATTGTCCTCACAGAGGTGAAAAAGGGAGGACTGTTCACATTGTACAGCAAGATGAAACAATGGAGGTACCCAGGATCTATGTAGCCCTGGACAACAAGCAAGCAGAGTATCATTCACATATGACTGAAGTGGAAGGTATGATCAATAACCAAACCATTGTTATTTTAATTGATTCAAGGGCTAGTCATAGTTATATAGATTCTAAGATGGTGGAAAGTTTACATTTGCCAAGAAGCAAGCATGGGAAATATTGGTTGGTGCATATAGCTATAGGAGCCAGAAGAAAAGTTAATGATATGGTTAAGTCATGTCTTATGGACATGAATGGACCGAACACCAAGGCAGATTTGAACATATTGCCTTTAGGTTCCTATGACTGTCTAATTGGGATGGATTGGTTGGACCAACATCATGCTCTCTTATATTTTCATAACAAAGCATTTACTTGATTGGATGAGGAAGGGAAACTAAAGAAAGTGCAAGGAATTCCTAGGGAAGTAACCATCAGAGAGATTTCAGCATTGCAGCTGAAGAAATGTTACAGAAAAGGGTGTCAAATATTTGCATCTCATATGGAGGAGACACCTAAAGATAAGGTGCCAAATTTGGAAGATTATGCAGTCCTAGAAGATTTTGAATATATTTTCAAGGAGGTACTAGGACTACCCCTAAGGAGGTACATTCATTTCTCTATAAATCTAATGCTCGAAGCATCTCCAGTGTCAAAGAATCCTTACAGAATGAGTACACCAAGGCTGAAAGAGTTGCAAATGCCACTTGAAGAGCTTTTGAAGAAGGGGTATATACACCCAAGTGTGTCACCTTGGGGTGCCCCAGTCTTGTTTGTGAATAATAAAGATGGAACATTAAGATTGTGCATTGATTTCATACAGTTGAATAAAGTGACTGTTAAGGACAAGTATCCTCTGCCAAGGATTGATGATCTTTTTGATCAATTGAATGATGCAAAGATATTTTCAAAGATAGATCTCAGGTTAGGATACCATCAGGTAAGGATTAAAGAGGAATATATCAACAAGACTGCTTTCAGGACAAGGTATGGTCATTATCAGTTCACAGTGGTTCCATTTGGGTTATCAAATGCACCAGTTGTTTTCATGTGCTTAATGAATGGTGTTTTCTGAGAATATTTAGACAAGTTTGTCATTGTATTTTTGGATGAAATTCTCATATATTCCAAGTCAGAGGAAGAGAATGAACATCATTTGAGGATGGTTTTTCAAGTATTAAGGGAGCATCAATTGTATGCCAAATTGAGCAAGTGCTCATTTTATTAGAAACAAACTCACTATTTGGGTCATATCATTTCCAAGGATGGGATAGCTGTGGATCTCGAGAAGATAGAAACCATTAGAGAATGGGCAGTGCCAAAGAATGTGACAGAGGTGAGATCATTCATGGGCCTTGCAGGATACTATAGGATATTTACAGAAGGATTTTCAAAGATTGCACACCCAATCACTTCCTTGCAAAGAAAGGGTGTGAAGTTTCAGTGGACATTGGACTGTGAAAAGAATTTCCAACACTTGAAACAATTATTAACAAGTGCTCCAATATTAAGCATAGCAGGCCCAAATGAAGACTTCATTGTATGCATAGATGCATGTAAAGAGGGACTTGGTGGAGTCTTCAGTCAAAATGGGTTTGTTATATGTTATGAATCAAGGAAGTTGAAGGAGCATGAAAGAAACTATGCCACTCATGATTTGGAGTTGGCAGCCATAGTACATGCCTTGAGGAAATGGAGACACTACCTCATGGGGAAAAGGTTTGAGATGAGGACAAACCACAATGGTCTGAAATACTTGTTTGATCAGCCAACTTTAAATTCTAGGCAAAACAGATGGTTAGAATTTCTAAGCGAATATGACTTTGATATAAAGCATATCAAGGGGAAAGAGAACAAAGTGGTTGATGCACTCAGCAAAAGAGTGCATGAAATGCATGCTATAACCATTAGCATGTATCAATCATATTTGAAAAACAGAATTATAGAGACTTCCAAATCAGATTTGCAATACAAGGAATTAGTGGCAAAACTACAACAAGGCAATTTGCAACAGAAAATTGAAGAATACAAACTAGATAAGGATGAAATTCTCATGTACAGGGACAGAATTTATGTACCAAAGTCCCAGGAGTTGAAAAATATGATATTGAGATAAAAGCATAATGTGCCTTATGTTGGGCACCCAGGATATCAGAAACCACCTTTCTTTGTCAATTCTACATGAGATATTAAATGTGGTTAACCAAATATCCTTAGTTTTAGCCAGCATTTAAATTTATTATATTATGTATATTTCATATTTGTAGTTTTCCCTAACCCTTAAACTTGAGACATAAACCAAGTATATAGAGATTATAAACATATAAAACTAGATATAGGGGATGATTAAGATGAAATATTTGAAATGTAGTAATTCTTGTATTATGAGAATCAAAAGAAAGAAAGCAATGTTCACTTTCCTCTTAAGGTGGGGAAACCTTTCACTAAGAAAAAAAAAATATAGTCTCTTAGCTCTTTAAATAGATTCTAAAAAAAAATACCCTAACTACTTGTGGCCTCATCATTAGTGATTACAACTACTTAATGGGCCTTATTTAGTAAAGAGGACCCCTTTACATTAAATTACTATCCTCTATTTTCTAATGGGCCTGATTCAAAGATGATTGATGCATACATCAATTGGCTAACTCCAAGGTAGCCTAAAGTAGGGATTTTGGGGTAAGACCATAATAATATTACTAAAGCCTAGGTCCCCATCCTCACTCAGTATAAAAATGGTGTCACTTTACATACATATACATACTTATCATAGAAACACACTAAGTCATTGCATATAATCTTCTAGGTAACAATGGAACCATGTCATATCTTAACCCACCATTTAAATTCACAATTCAAGGAATGCTTATTTAAACCAACCTTCTAATTTATTACACTGACTAACATCCATTAGCCAAAACAGAGAAAAAAAGCACAAGAAAACATCTTATAATCATTGTAATATTTAATACATTTTAAGTTGGTAGTAAACTCTTTTAGAAGTGAAAACTTGCATGTATGTGCAACCACTAAGGATGCAAATGTGGCCTGCAAATAGCCTTTAATGTGATTATCCATTATAATGTTATATCATAGCACATAAAGTGTGTAATATTTTTTCTAACTTAGATAACATATATAGTAGAGACTCTTATAGTATGTGTATACCTTGATCTTCATATTTGTGTTCATTGGTACTAAGTATAGCATATAAATTGAGCAAACTATTTATCTCTAGAAATGACAGTAGAAACTAAAGTGTGGATTCTTGGCTAGGATTGATCTAGGTGGATATCGATGGCCACCCACCTATTCTAGCTGGCTCAAAACAGTTTGTTGGCAATTTACTATTTTTAGTAGTTTTTCAATTCCTAAATTTTGAGGGCCATTTTGAGGGCCTAAACGATGTTTTTTTTTCATGATCGACTATCTCAATCATATCCAAAGGATTTGATTGAGCACCAAAATTATTCTCCTCATCGATACCTTTCCAACGAGCTATCATGTGCCCCAAACAAAGATCGTATGCCAAAGTTAAGCCCCTTGGAAGTTGATACACCAAACTACCCAAAACGAGGTCCACAAAATTGTTGCCTTTTCATTTTCTGGGGTTAGGGTTTTGGATTTTCTTTATGTTAAAAAGGCCTTTGGAGCCTCAATTTAACATCCATCTTCTTTTTAATGAGCATAGCCATCACATCTCTTCTTAGAGATAAGTTGCCACCATTCTAGCAAGTCTTTCACTCTGTAATTTTACAGTTCAATACATTTCACTCATTAATAGAAATTGTGTATCATTGTATATATGTTCCTCTTTTTTTATACATCTGATATATATATATATATATATATATATATGTTATAATGTTGGATCTCTTGCAATATCTCGGTATATTTCTTTATTATATCTCCGCTCTCATTTCGTGCCGAAAATAATTTGGATCAAGGACTCCAATGATAGCACTCGTATATTGCATATATTCTTTCATGCAATCATGACATAAAAATTCTTAAACAACTTTTATAATAGGAAAGACTTAATTGACACTCAAGGAACAAATAAATGGATTGGTTGCTTGAAATACATGAGATGAATACATTTAATACAATTCACATGACTATGAGGAGTTGTTATATTGATTTCACTAAGATGCTTAATAGAAGACAAGTGCTCAAATATCATGGTTTTGTAAAATTTATAATAACTTGTGAATGAAGATAAAGAGGATTCCCTTCGTACTATCCCATATGAACTTATTAATGTCAACTCTATGTTTACACTATTCTCACCCCTGAATTGCAACTAGATTTTGGCTAATTCTACTCAAATCATACTAGATAGAGCATGCCATGTGCATTTATTTTCTATGTTGAATGCATGAGAAGTGGAGTCATGCTAAGAAGCCAATTCGGCACATAACATGCATGAGGTGAGATTTCATTTAAACACATACACCCCACAATTTTTTTTGGTGGAATGTCATTTCATAAAGGTTTAAACAATTACTTGCAACTCCCTTCAACATCAGTAAATCCATTTTTATTTTAATATTACGTGAATAGCTAAAAAAAGATACCATTACAAAAAAGTCCCCTTTTACAATGATCTTTATAGCTCCCTATCATCAATGTTGTAGAATGGATTTCCCACCTTCATGTCGATTTATAGAATCACAATCACTAATAAATACTATTTTCAAGGATTATACTACACTTTTTCCATGTTTTCTTCACTAACACTAAACCTATTATCAGTTTTGACATTTGCAATGGCCATATTCCAAATATTACTATGTCATGTAAACCAAACTTTTTGAAATGGTACTACTAATATTCTCTTTTTCATATGGATTTGAACATAGATGATTTTAGGGGATAAATTTTGCAAATGGGCTAATTTTCTATGGATTCCCCAAAAAACATTTGCCAATTTCCATTTTTTTCTAAAAATGATTCTCCCAAATTCTATAGAAAAAACTATTTTACCTTAAAAATCGCCAAAACTTTATAGACACTATATAAAATCCTTAAAATTTTGAATATTTTTACAAAACTATCGCCAAACATTTTACATCTTGCATATTAAGGACTAGTAATATTAGCCCAGGTTTCTACATTTTAATATAAATTTTCATCCTTAAAATCATCCCTGGATTTTAATGCTTATTAAGTTACAATAAGAATCTTGATAGGTTAATGTGATAGATGAAAACTATTCATGATGCTAGTTCAATTTGTGATTTTTTTCTAGACTTTCTTTAAAATTCAATTTATAAACCTAAAGTGTAAATAATATACAACTTTGTTACTCTCATCCTTGTTTCAAATATAAAATTGCATTGTTAATTATATATTTAGATTGTTTGAAAATAATAATGTGTATCATGTGTTGAAATTTGGTATGCTTGTTTAACCATAGACAATGTCACATCATTGTCACCTAACCATAGGCACAAGGCCACCCCCGAGCACCCTAACCTTTACTTAGAATAATTATGGTAAGCCTACTCCAAAACCAATAGATAAACCCTAGCTGCTAACTATAGAAACTACTCAAGACAAGTAGATCACTCCTTCTCCAAGGGTAGCGCACAAAACAATTACCATACACAACTGCAATAGCTACAGTTGCAATACTCTCTCAAACTTGCGACATACCTAGAAATAATATCACCAAGAGTATCACCAAGAATGTCACCAAGAGAATCACCAAGAATATCACCAAGAGAATCACCAAGAATACCACTTAATAGCGCTCGAGAGAGACCAAGACCAAGAGATGACCATACGCCCTTATTCCTCCTTGCAGTTGCAACTGCAGCTCTCCACAAGACTTGCGCACTAAATGGGTATCCAAATGAGCTAAAACATCCTCTATATATATTAAATTATCCAATGACTTTTCTGACTGGGCCGACCTGACTTTATGGTATTTATATTTTTTATTTATCTTTTTCCTGTGGAGTCGAATTGTATTTCTGGAAGATAATATTCTAATATTATTTATTCTTCTAGCCGACTTGTCTTCTATGGTTTCCACACATCTGTTTAATGGTTCATCGTCTTCCATATTATTCTATTATAAGTCAAAGGTTACACATGGAGGTTAATAACTCAAGTAGCTACCAAAACATCAACACTCTCTCCTAGCTAGGGAGGTATTAACTAAGATGTTCTTCATTTAGTGGTCTCAAACACATCCATCCATCTCACATGGCATGGGAAAGAATCACATGGTACTGTATACCAGTCTACAGGTAGCATCAACATATCCACACAGGATATCCATAGTGCAACATGACTTCACCCCATTCATCCAAGGTCTGTGGGTAGCTCTCAATAGCTACAACATGTCCCCAAGACATACACTACCCTGCAATGCATCAATACAGGATCATGTGCACCCTCGGTCTCAGTGCCAACCCTTTTTCATGCTGGATGAGATCCACATATCTCAGTGCTAGCCCTTTTTCATGCTGGATGAGAACACTCAGTGCCAAACCTTTTTCATGATGAATGAGAACAATCAATGCCATCCGTTTTTCATGCTAGATGAGTTCCACTTGTCTCAGTTCTAGCCCATTTTCATGCTGGATGAGAACACTCCCTTTGAATAGGGACCATGCCAAGCTTGTCCATGAAGTACTCAAACTTCATCCTCAACAACAACTTGGTAAATGCATCCACAACGTAATCCTTTGTAGTCACGAAACTAGAGACTCACTGCTCCCTTCTAAAGTATATCCATGATATAGTAATATTTTATCTCAATATGGTTCAATGTATCATATACCACAGGGTTCTCTGACAACTTCATGCAACTATGGTTGTCACAAAAGATACAGGTCTCCTCCAACTCAAGATCAAAAAATATCGTAATCAGCTTCTGAAGCCACACTTCTTCACCATAAGCTGAACATGTTGCCACATATTCTTGGTAAAGTCCAAGGTCATCAAAAAATTGTTTGATATGGCATACCATTCCCTGGGTGCGTGCTTAGGCCCATACAAATTCTTCTTCAATATGTAGACATGAGACTCCTTCTTATGTATCTTATGGTTTCTATATGTATACTTATTCTGACTTCTGGAGCAAGTGTCTTGGCATAGTCTTCTCCCTCTTGCTGGGAGAATCCTCTCGACACAAATAAGGATTTGTACATCTTTATGTTGTCATCAACAACATTTTTGATCTTGTATATCAATTTGGAATTCACGATTGACTTCCCTTATGTTCTCAAGGTAAAATATCCATATTCCATTCCTTCAGACTGGCTTCCTCCTCTGTCACTGAAACTAGGGAATCTTCCCAAGAGTTCTCATATCTCCTCGAAGCCTCTGAAGCTTCGATCTAGCCTACTTAACTCATGGCACCTATCTGTCAATCTTGGAAAATGTTTATCTCTCCCATATGAATCTGAGGAGGAATACTTTCTGAATGAAATTATTTAAGTCGCTAACATTTTTTGAGATCCGGATCACTCTGAGTCTTTATAAACTTCAGAGCCATCTACTCCCTTTGTATGTGATGATATCTTTTGAAGTTTCCTATTAATGTTCTTGGGGAGGTTTCTCCTCCTTATTGGATTGTGAGGGTTGACTCCCTATGAACTCTGGATCCTTTTGAGCTAGTACTTTATGGGGCCTCCTACCTCACCACCGGTGGAGCCATCTACTCCTCATGATATGGCTCGTCAATTCTATATGGATTTTCATCCTGCAAAGTGTCACGGGACCATGTTGATCTCTTTGTGGTTATTGTAATGATTCTAGGTAGGCCCTTCTGGCTCTACTAACTCTTCATGATGATTTGATGAGTGATAAACTACACTATAGGGATTTGTTCGGTCATCTTTGGATCCTTCTTCTCCTTACAATCAATATCCATATGATATACTATGTATCTCACAAAAGTACCCTTCTTCGTATTTTTCTTCTTTGGTACATGGATGTATATGGTTGTGTATACAACTTCTTATCCAGATAGTCTGCTCCTTGTCTCAAACTAGAGACCATCTAATATGTTGTCTCATGGAACCTGTACTATAGCTTCCCTTAGATTTTTCACATGTGACATGCTCGGAACAAGGACAACAAAGGGGAAAACAATGGACAAGAATAATCCTCTTATAATCATAAAAACAATAACGAGAACACTAATCATGCTAGCTCCTTCTCATAGCTATTCCTTGTGACCTACTTGGAACAAGAGCCAAAATAAAAATACAATAATAGGAACAACACTCTTATTAGTGTTTTGATCAATCATTCTTCCATGGTAACCTCCATGGAATTTATAAAATAACCTTCCTGAGACAAGAGCAACAAGAGAAAAAAGTATAATAGCATTTTCATAAGAACATATCTATGTCAATAAGAATAAAATAGAATCTCATGGTAATCATCATATTATTACCAATATGACCTTCCTAGAATAAAAACAAGAAGTATCTCCTAGAGGAGATGTTAGTTCATCTTGAAAACAATCACAATAAGCATTTATATCACTAGTACTCACATATTTCCAAGTATTCATTGTATCTATCAGTAATATAACCTTTTAAGGATTGTTGTCACAACTAGTAATGTAGCAATTATCAACCTTGATATGTGCAAATTGGAAAATTATTAATTTAATTAATCAAACCTGGAACCCTGAATCTTAACTTCAAGAACGAGTGTTGTTGATTTTATTTCAAGTCTTCTTCACTGAAGATGACAAGTAATCTATTCAACATGTCTCATGTACTTAAGACAATATGCTTTCTTGACAGAAATTTGAGTTACAGAATATAATGCAAATAAACTCTAAAATCTCAAACTTAATCAATCTAATACTTTGACTAAACTTAGTTTCTAACTTTAACTTTGAACACAGGTTAGTGTGATAATCACAACTTCAATAGATAAAAATACAACTAGATGCTCATAATATCACAATAATGCCATAACAACTAAAGGCATATGAAAACAATCAAAACTGGAGTGTGTTGTTCCTATGAATTTGTTGGATTTGAGATCCCTCCAGATCTATGATTGTTCCTTGGACAAGAGATCCCTTATCCTTCAATCACACTTAAAATAGTGATACAGTTTAAATATATATAAGTACATACCTCTGGCAGCATCAGCAGGCAATGGCACCATCGGGTAGTAGCGGCAGGAACTAGTGAACCTTAAAACTTAAAAGGTGCTCCAACTTGTAATCTAAAGGAATATGGAGATGCTCTAGGGCAAGGCACACTAGGGAAACTAAAATTAGTCCCAAAACTTCACAAAAACTTTCACTGCAACTGGTGTTGGCACTACAACTAGTGTTGCAACTTGCACTGCAACTGGTGTTGCAACCAACACTGTAACTGGTTCTACAACTGGCATGAAGAAACTAGCATGAAGGAACTGACAATGAAGACCTAAGGTTTTATGAGGAAACCCTAATTTCTCAACTTCAGAAATTTGCAAATCTGATTCGTGGAAGAGATGTTCCTTACTTAGGCGACCTTCTTAGTGAATCCAGTAAGTGCTCAATGAGCTTGACAATGGGGGAAACTAAGGATCTTCCTTCCAACGGTTAGACTATTATGAAGGAAACCAACTCTTAAACCATGTTGAAATTTTGGTATGCTCGCTTAAACATAGACAATCTCACATCATTGTCACACAACCATAGGCACAAAGCCACCCCCAAGCACCCTAACATTTACTTAGAATAATTTCGGAAAGCCTACTCCAGAACCAACAGATAAACCCTAATTTATAACTACAACAACAACTCAAGACAAGTAGAGCACTCCTTCTCCAAGGGTAGCACACAAGAGAGAGAGTCTCCATATACACAGAACAAGTACCATACACAACTACAACAGTTGTAGCTACACTACTCTCTCAAACTTGTGCCATACTTAGCAAGAATATCACCAAGAGTATCACCAAGAATGTCACCAAGAGAATCACCAAGAATATCACTTTATAGCACTAGAGAGAGACCAAGACTAAGAGATGACCATACGCCCTTGTTCCTCCTTATAGTTGCAGTTGCAGTTGTAGCTGCAATTGCAACTCTCCACAAGACTTGTGCACTAACTGGGTATCCAAATGAGATAAAATGTCCTCTATTAATATTAAACTCTCTAGTGACTTTTCTGGCTAGGCCGACTTGACTTTATGGTAATTATATTTTCTATTTATATTTTTCTTCTGGAGCCGACTTGTATTTCTGGAAGACAATATTCTAATATTATTTATTCTGCTAGCCGACTTGTCTTCTCGGGTTTCCACACATCTTTTTAATGGTTCATTAATTTTCTTATGGAATATTCTATTCTAAGTTAAAGGTTACACGTGGAGGATAATACCTCCCATAGCTACCAAAACATCAACATCATGTTTGTAAAGTATTAAGTCTCATCACATTGTCATGGACTTCTTGATTAACATTGACATCTTTTATTGTAAGTATTAAAATCATGTGAACATTGATGTAGATATACTAACCTTAGTTAATATGTTTTTATGCGATATAAATAATATTTACTAGTTTTGAAGTAGTTTTCTCATTGTGATAGTTTTGGTTGTTATAGCATGCCTAAGTACAATGTATTATATTAATAGTTGTTTCATTGTGTTGAGAGGTGTATTCTACAATTCAATTGAGATTTTTTTTGTTGTTATAATATGCTCTAATACGATACAACATATCAATGATTTTTCCAATTGTGTTGAGAAGCAAATTTTACATCCCAATATGAAGGACACCATTACATGTACTTCCCCTCTATAACACTTATGTCGACCAAAAAATAGAAAAATATTTTTTTGTTCATGCGTGTTTGATAATGATAATAAAAATAATGACAACAACAACAACAACAACAATAATAATTTAGAAAATTTTCTAAGTAAAATAAATAGGATTTAAAATACAAACTCCTTGCCCTATTATATTAGAAAAATGGCTATGTTACCTTTATAAGGAGAAGCATTATGCAATTTATTATATTTCTTATCAACATAAAGAATATGGATAGGAATAAATTATTGATGCAAGAAAAGATTGCATATTAAGATAAGGGTGGTCCAAGTGGATATTAGTGGCCACCCACATATTCCACTAACTTGGAATGGTTCCACATCTTCGCAGTGTTACTATAGTTTTTCAGGCTTTAACTTTCAATGTTTCTTGGGGGAATTTCCTTGTTCTTTTGGAAATTGACAAAGGTTACAAAATTCTTGAATGCATGGATTTCCAAACACATATAGAATGGATTAACCTTTGTAATGGTCCTATAAATTCCATAAATGGAGTTTCTATGCAAAATTTGCACCTGGGAAGTTGATGTATCAACTAGAATCCCTGGGGCACACATTTCTTTTGTCACGTCATTTCCTAGGAGTTTTACATTTTATGGCATCATAATTTATGTTAAAAGGAAGTTTTATCCTCTTGTAATTTCTTCTTGTGAATGAGGAGAACCAACACATCTCTCTTGATAGATAAGCTACCACTATTCTAGCTAGTTTAAATTGCTTGGAAATTTATAGTCATTTTCCATTTTCATTCATTATTAAAAATTTGTTTTGTTGTATTATCATGATGCTTTGAAATGGATTAGAAGGTGGGAAATTGAAGAAAAAGATTTGTCAGATTAACTATTGGACATTTAAGACTTGGAATAAAAGAGGGTAATATAGAAGTTGTGACAAGAAATGGGCAAGAAAATGAGATTCTATCAACATGACATCAATTTGATGATTACTTACACAAAAAATAGTGCCTCCAATAGAAAATATATTTTCACAAAAAACATTTACTTTGTCAATCCAGACTAGGTTCTCATCACATAGCAATGGATACAAGAACATGGAAAAATATAAACAGGGCAGTATGTCTATTCTTGCTTTGCAAACAATGTGAAATTAAGGATGAGTTTCATGTGATGATACAATATCCTATGTATGAAGAATTAAAAGAGAAGCACTCAATTAAGCATGAATATTTGAGTAGTTTATGAATCTTGCTGAATTTGCCAACAAAACAAATATGTAGTTATATTAAGGATGTTTTACAACAACACAAAAAGCTAAGAGTGTAAGTTTATCTATCTACACACACATCTTAATCCTCATTTTATAAAGTTTTGGGTGGGATCAAATCAATATAAATGTAAACTTTTCATTTTTGGACAATAAAAAAAACTTTGTATCTCAATTTTTTGCATAATAAAAAATTTTGTGAGAAAGAGGGATTTGATCACTTTGGTATGGAATTTGACGCAGCCCGCGCTCCTCGGAGCACGTCTGCTCCCACAGGACCTTTTCTCTTTCGGCCCGAAGAACTCAAAGGCTCTTATATTTCCCTTTCGGGAAATCTACATCCACAGTTCACTTCGCGCGACCCCTCTTCCTTTGCTTATCGAGGAATCAGAACTCGCAGGTTCGCAAATTCACGATCTATCTTTGGGTCCTCAAATCCCCGAGACCCGATGGCTTTAGTCAAAGCTGACTTCCTCTCGCCTTGTCGTAACTTCTGTCCTTATCGCAATCTCGCCACTCGCGACCCCAAGCACTCAGATTTCCAATCCCCGATACACGGGACGCCGAAACGCCGAACTCGCGATCTCATTCCCTCGCGACTTCACTTCTCACGAGATCAAGTGACTCCTACCTCGACTCCCAAGGCCCGAGACGCCGAACCTCCGATGGTTTATGCCACCTGTCCCCCACTATCTCGTGTGGCCCACACTACTTACGTAGCTGTCGGAATATCGCATCTCGCTATATCGCGACTTTCGTTGCATAGATTTGGAGTCTCACCTCATGAACTCCCGATATGCCGATCCACGAGTAGATCCAACACTCCTTGTGATCCCTATCAACGGCTCCTACCCTCCTAAGCTTCGAACCTTTTCCACACCTGCACCGTAACCTCCGTGCACCTCCAAGAGATCTAACGATCCACAGTAGCTCGCGAATTCTCCTCGTAGAATACCGATCGTCCACTCTTCTTCTTGCACTCCCCGANCATAGATTTGGAGTCTCACCTCATGAACTCCCGATATGCCGATCCACGAGTAGATCCAACACTCCTCGTGATCCCTATCAACGGCTCCTACCCTCCTAAGCTTCGAACCTTTTCCACACCTGCACCGTAACCTCCGTGCACCTCCAAGAGATCTAACGATCCACAGTAGCTCGCGAATTCTCCTCGTAGAATACCGATCGTCCACTCTTCTTCTTGCACTCCCCGAAATGATGGAGTGTCTCCCTACGAGACTCGTTCACCTTCTTGCCAACCTGCGACACTTCCTTCCAACCTGCTTGTGCAACTTCTCTCTACTGTCCTTTAATAACTTTGAAGGCCTATCCCTCCTGAGTTTTGCTTTGACTTTAAGTCCTCCTGGAAACCTTTTGCACACACTCCTTTTGGAAAACCTTCAACAATGTCGAAGTGTTGAAGTTGTTCAACTCTGCGCAATCTTGCAGCAGCAGTCTTCAATACCCTTTCTCAGAATCGCAACTCTGAGACTTAGCTTCACCTATGCACTCCTTGCATGGCTTCTTTGTGCTTAACTGCACTTCTAAGAACTTAGAACAAAAGTTACCTCTATTTGAACCCTTCTGTCAATGCACCCCTTGCGGACAATTCAACTAGACTCCTTGTAGGAATCTCTGGTTCAAGATAGAGAAACAATTGAAACTAACTCCTTGTTCTTGCAGACTTCAATTCAACTATGAAATCATATACACAGCATATAAAAGCAAGCATATGACAAGAAGCAAACATTCATGAGCATAACATCATAAATACACAGAGAATAACACAAACCATGAAATTGAATCAAAAGCTCTTTCTATTAATTCAATGTCTGTACATGGGTGCTCTTCATACAATTCTCTGCCTGCTCTTCTCTTTCTACTTCAATAATCCAGAATAATGTTACAATGTACAAAGGAGGGTGTCTATATCCCGTTTCCCTCTTGGACTCTACGCTATCAAATCTAGAATTAAATTCCTATCTAACAGCATTAACTATTTTAAATTCCGACTATCTACCTAAGGACGAGAGCTATCCGCTCAAGGTCCATTACAATATACAAGTTCGCTTCATTAACTCTACACAAAAATGTTTGCGCAACAATCCCAAAGTGTTTTTCAAAATTTGTGTTGGCTTGTCCAACTGTCTTTTCTGCTTCTGCGCTGGCTCGCTTGACGAGTTGTCGATGCTCCTGCATCATACTCCTCGGCTCGAAAAATTTCATGGGCTCCTTTCCAGGAGCTCCTGCACGATTTGCCCATGCTTCTGTATCACTGCTTCAGTCTCCCAACTGGCATCCTCCACTGGGTGATTGTTCCACTTGAACAGATACTCATAGTATTCTTTTCACCTGGTCTTCTTTCCTATTCTCTTGTCTAGTATGCATTCCATCTGTGGCATCTCTACTACTGGCAATTGCTTCGTCCACTGGATCACTAGCCCCTCGGTTCCAGTCTTTGCTTCTCCAGCCCTGTATGGGTATAAGTCTGCGACATTGAATATCGAAGATATTCCGATGCCATCCGGCAACTCAATCTCATAAGCATTCTCTCTGAATTTTCTCAAGACCTTGCATGGCCCAATTTTCTTCATCTTAAGCTTGTTGTACGTTCCCCTTGGGAACCTTTCCTTCCTCAGATGTGCCAGAACTAGATCACCAACTTCAAACTGAAGTTGTCTCCGATGTTGATCTACTTTGTGCTTGTACTCCTGATTTGAATCTATCAGTCGCTGCTTCACCTTGCTGTGAAGTTCCTTCATTGCCTCAGAAAATTCTTTTGCACTAGTGCTGCTAGTCGCATTCTATTCTGAATCTCGCAATTCAGAAACTCCTCTTGGCTGCATCCCATATACAATCTGAAATGGACTTCATCTTGTACTTCAATTCACTGAATCATTGTATGCAAACTCTGCCTATGGTAATATCTGATCCCAGCTACTGTGGTGCTCCATCACCAAGCTTCTCAATAAATCTCCCAGACTTATGTTGACTACTTCCGTCTGTCCATCCATCTGAGGATGATAAGCAGAACTAAATGCCAAGTTAGTTCCTAGCTTCTTCCATAGCGTCCTCCAAAAATTTCCTATGAATTTGGTGTCCCTGTCCGAAACAATACTTTTCAGCAATCCATGTAGTCGAATGACCTCCTTGAAAAAGAGATTTGCGATGTGAGTCGCATTGCTGGTCTTCTGGCATGGAATAAAATGTGCCATCTTTGAAAACCTGTCAACCACCACAAAGATCGAATCATGTCCTCTTTGCGTCCTAGGTAATCCCAATACAAAATCCATGCTTATCGCCTCCCATGGCCTCTCTGGTATGGGTAACGGCTGATAAAAACCCGCATTCTTCTTTCTCCCCTTCAAATGCTGGCAAATTCTGCACCTGTCAACAAACTTCTTGACTTCCGACCGCATCCCCGGCCAAAAATATGATTCGCTCAGCTTTGCGAATGTTTTGTCATGGCCAAAATGTCCTGCCAATCCACCACTTTCTTTTTCTTTCAACAAGTTCTCCCTCATGGAGCAATTTGGAATACACAGTTGATTGCCTCTGAACAAAAATCCCTCTTGGATTATATAATCTATCCACAGGCTTCGATCTCTGAGAACTGGATTCTCAACTGCTTCATATGCTTCCCCGATATCTGCATCTCCTGCGTACATGTCCCTGAGATTTTCAAAACCCAATGTTTTGACTCGGAATTCCTGCAGCAACAAACACTTCCTGCTCAAAGCATCAGCCACTTTATTAGCAGTACCTGAAATATGCTTAATCACAAATGTGAAATTCTACATATACTCTACCCATTTAGCATGTTTCTGATTCAACTTCTCCTATTGACTCACAAACTACAATGCATGATTATCACTGTACAATACAAACTCTTTTGGGATCAAGTAATGCCTCCACTTCTTCAACGCCTGTATGATAGCATAAAATTCTTTGTCATGCGTGGAGTATTTCAGCTTTGCTTCATCCAGCTTCTCGCTGAAATATGCAATTGGTCTGTCCTCCTGATTCAAGACCGCTCCTATGGCATACCCACTGGCATCACATTTCACCTGAAATGTCTTCTAAAAATCTGGCAACACCAACACTGGTTGCTCTGTGATCTTTCACTTCAATAGATTGAAGCTCTTCTCAGCCTCAGCTGTCCAGTGAAAAGATTTATGCCGCTTCTTCACTGTGTCCATCATTGTTGCACTAATTCCACTGAAATTCCTGATGAAATTTCTGTAGAAACTAGCCAAACCATGGAAACTTCTCACCTCAAAAATATTTCTTGGTGATGGCCAATTCTTAATTACCTCCACTTTATCCGGATCCATCTTCAATTCATTCGCCAAAATAACAAAACCCAATTAAATGAGCTCTGTCTTCATAAATGAGGACTTCTTCATATTGATCAACAACTTCTCCTACTGAAGTTTTCTCATCACAATGGCCAAATGCTTCAGATGTTCAGCCTCTGATTTACTGTAAATCAGTATATCATCCAAATACACAATGACAAATTTTTCGATGAACTCCCTCAGGACTTCATTCATCAACCTCATAAAGGTACTTGGTGCGTTTGTCAAGGCAAACGGCATTACCAACCATTCATACAAACCTTCATTTGTCTTGAACGTTGTTTTCCACTCATCGCCTTCTCTCATGCGAATCTGATGATATCCGCTTTTCAAATCTATCTTTGAAATATACTTTGCCCCACTCAGGCAATCCATCAGATCATCCATTCTCAGCAATGGAAACCTGTATCTAATGGTTATTTTGTTGATCACTCTAGAGTCGGTACACATCCTCTAGCCTCCGTCTTTCTTCGGACTAAGTACTGTTGGAACAGCACATGGACTCAAACTCTCCCTGACCAATCCTTTGTCCAACAGTTCATGTACCTTCCTTTTGACCTCCTCATTCTCTTGCGGCATCAACCTATACGCAGCTTTATTCAGCAGACTAGCTCCTGGTATGAGATCAATATGATGACTCACACTCCTCATCGGTGGCAATGAATGAGGTAATTCATCCACTATGATGTCAGTGAACTCTTCCAGCAGTTCCTGAATCTCATCTGGTAAATCATCCACTCTTGTGCTGGTCAGAACAATTCTCGGCTTTCTGACCACAAAGAATTGTGGATCTTCTTTCTTCTCAACCTCTGTAAGAAGCTCCTTCCCACTCATGAGAAGTATTGTGTTGTTTAATTCTGACTTCACCTCCTTATCTTTTATTGGAAGCAACATATGGGTTCTCCCATTCTTCTCCAGAGTATATGTGTTCATTCTCCCATCATGAACCACATTTCTATCATATTGCCATGGTCTACCCAGCAATAAATGACATACATCCATGGGAATAACATCACACAGAATCTTATCATTGTATCCTCCTATTTTGAATTCAACCAAGCACTGTTTAGTAACACTTACCTGATGTCCCTTCTGTAGCCATGAAACTTTATATGGACTGGGATGATCAGCCGTCTCTAGCTCCAACTTTTCTACCATCTCGATCGAAACGAGATTATCCGTGCTACCACTGTCCACGATAACCTTGCATACCCTGTCCTTGGTCTTGCAATCTGTTCTGAACAGTCTGGTCCTTTGAAATGGACTTTCTACCTCCTTCTCAGGTGTCAAAAGTACTTTATGCATCCCAAGTGATCTTCCGCCCTCTGCATCTTCGGTCTCAGCATCCCGCCTCTGCGCTTCTGCGATGTGAGCTTCTCCAATGTCCTTCTTTTTCTCTGGACACTTGAATGACTTGTGCCCATTCTTCCCACATGTAAAACATGTGATTACTCCACCTCGACCTCTTCCTCTACCTCTAGTACGAGGAAAAGTATTTCCATCAGCATATCCTCCACTCTGCTCTATATGCTGCCCTCTTTGTTCAACATGTGGTTGTCCTCGCTGTGAGGCTCCACCTTTTTCAACCTTACCCTGAGGTTTCTTCCATTCCTCCTTGGGCTTCTGGAATTTCTCCTGGGCAACAGCCTTGCCTCTGGGCTGACTTCTGCCTCGCCCTCGCTGACCTTGCTTTCGGCTCAGCTTCTCTTCGGCTTTCAGAGCCATATGATAAGCATCCTCTACCGTCCTGATGGTAACCATGCTTAATTCATCCTGAATGTCGTATCTCAGACCATTCAGATATCTGGCAACTTTCTCATCATCGCTCTCCCGATGACCTGCTCTGATGTTCAGTCGATAGAATTCTTCAGTGTATTCTTTCACTGTCATCAGCTTCTGTCTCAGGTTCTGCATTCTCCTAAACAGAGTAATTTGATAATCTCTTGGGATGAACTTTGCCTTCATCTTCACAATCATTCAATCCCAACTCTTGATCTTTTGCTTACCTTTGCAGCGTCTATCTACTTGTAGCTCATCCCACCATAATGTTGCATGTCCTTTCAAGCACGTGACAGCATGCTTGACCTTCTTATCCTCTTCAATATCCTCATAATCGAAGTAAGTGTCAAGAGCTCTTATCCAATCTAGTAGCTCCTCTGCATCCAGATTTCCTTCGTAAACTGGAATGTCCATCTTGGCCTTTGCACCCATTCTGGAAATGGCTTTGATCAACCGCTCGGTTGATGCATCCTCTGCTGTGACCTCTTCTTCATGTCCAGCTTCCTCTTCAACTTCGGAATCACTAAGATCCCTGCACCAACTCCGCGTCTCTGAGCTCTCTCCATCTCTTCAAGCCTTGCTCGGAGATCTCTCATCTGCCTCTCCATTTCTGGATTTCCTGTCGGCCTACCTCTTCTTCGTACTTCCCTATCTTCTGGGTCCGGTGACTGTCTTTCTCTCCTGGGCGGCATGGTGAATCCTCTTCTCCTTATCTACTACAGAAAGCAAAGAACTTCCCGCTCTGATACGACTCTTGATGCAGCCCACGCTCCTCGGAGCATGTCTGCTCCCACAGGACCTTTTCTCTTTTGGCCCGAAGAACTCAAAGGCTCTTCTATTTCCCTTTCGGGAAATCTGCACCCACAGTTCACTTCGCGCGACCCCTCTTCCTTTGCTTATCGAGGAATCGGAACTCGCAGGTTTGTGAATTCACGGTCTATCTTTGGGTCCTCAAATCCCCGAGACCCGATGGCTTTAGTCAAAGCTGACTTCCTCTCGCCTTGTCGGAACTTCTGTCCTTATCACGATCTCGCCACTCACGACCCCAAGCACTCGGATTTCCAATCCCCGATACACGGGATGCCGAAACGCCGAACTTGCGATCTCGCTCCCTCGCGACTTCGCTTCTCGCGAGATCAAGTGACTCCTACCTCGATTCCCAAGGCCCGAGACACCGAACCTCTGATGGTTTATGCCACCTGTCCCCCACTATCTCCTGTGGCCCACACTACTTATGTAGTTGTCGGAATATCGCATCTCGCTATATCGCGACTTCCGTTGCGTAGATTTGGAGTCTCACCTCACAAACTCCCGATATGCCGATCCACGAGTCGATCCAATGCTCCTCGTGATCCCGATCGACGGATCCTGCCCTCCTGAGCTTCGAACCTTTTCCACACCTGCACTGTAACCTCCGTGCACCTCCGAGAGATATAACGATCCATGGTAGCTCGCGGATTCTCCTCGGAGAATACCGATCATCCACTCTTCTTCTTGCACTCCCCGAAATGATGGAGTGTCTCCCTACGAGACTCGTTCACCTGCTTGCCAACCTGCGACGCTTCCTTCCAACCTGCTCGCACAACTTCTCTCCGCTGTCCTTCAACAACTTTGAAGGCCTATCCCTCCTGAGTTTTGCTTCGAATTTAAGTCCTCCTGGAAACCTTTTGCACGCACTCCTTGCGGAAAACCTTCAACAACATAGAAGTGTTGAAGTTGTTCGACTATGCACACTCCTGCAGCAGCAGTCTTCAATACCCTTGCTCAGAATCGCAACTCTGAGACTTAGCTTTGCCTGCGCACTCCTTGCACGGCTCCTTTATGCTTAACTGCACTTCTAAGAACTTAGTACAAAATTTACCTCTATTTGAACCCTTCTGTCAACGCACCCCTTGCGGACAATTCAACTGCACTGCTTGCAGGAATCTCTAGTTCAAGATAGAGAAACAATTGAAACTAACTCCTTGTTCTTACAGACTTCAATTCAACTATGAAATCATATACACAGCATATAAAAGCAAGCGGATGACAAGAAGCAAACATTTATGAGCATAACATCATAAATACACAGAGAATAACACAAACCATGAAATTGAATCAAAAGCTCTTTCTATTAATTCAATGTCTGTACATGGGTGCTCTTCATACAATTCTTTGCCTTCTCTTCTCCTTCTTCTTCAATAATCCAGAATAATGTTACAATGTACAAAGGAGGGTGTCTATATCCCGTTTCCCTCTTGGACTCTACGCTATCAAGTCTAGAATTAAATTCCTATCTAACAGCATTAACTATTTTAAATTCCGACTATCTACCTAAGGACGAGAGCTATCCGCTCAAGGTCCATTACAATATACAAGTGCGCTTCATTAACTCTACACATAAATGTTTGCGCAACAATCCCAAAGTGTTTTTCAAAATTTGCGCTGGCTTGTCCAGCTGTCTTTTCTGCTTCCGCGTTGGCTCGCTTGACGAGTTGTCGATGCTCCTGCATCAGAATTAAAACAAATCTACATTGGTCTTTAAAAAAAAAGATTCATGAAAGAAAATAATAACAACGATAATAATCAATTTGTTCACATCATGTCCATGTGACAAACGGTTTATGGTCTGTAGCTAGCAAACCAGGTGTCAAGTATAGTATCAAAACATGTATTTCAAAGGTCATGCCCATAACTCTAACTATCAACCATGTGACCAAATATAACTAAAAAAACATCAACTAACAAGAATTGTTTTATAGATTTGAGAAAAAAATTCAATGAAAAAAAGGTAAAATTTATCTACTTATATACTTACTCCATGAAAAACATCCAAAATAATAAATGTATTCTGAAACATGTGAGTGTTTTTAATCACACTAATGATAATTTAATTATTAATAATAATTTAATTATTGTTTAATAATAAAATTATATTATTATAACAATTTAGTACAATCATATTTCATAAACATAAAGTACTAGTAGATTTCTCTTTATCATAATTCTTTTATTTTGAGTATACACTCATTAAAGAACATTAAAGAAATTGAGTTTCAAAATCATAATTATAATATTTCTTTATTTTGAGTATATACTCATTAAAGAGCATTAAAGAAATTGAGTTTCAAAATCATAATTATAATAAAATTAACTTTTCTATAAATTATAATTATAATAAATTTAATTTTAAATTTATCATAATAATATATTATACTTATAATAATATTAGGTTTTAAATTTATCATAATAATGTATTATATTTACAATTATATTGTGGAATAATAATATAATATATGTTGTCAATATCATATTCAAAAACATATGTTACATAATTTATTGAGAAGAAAGTTTTACTTATATCTGAAATGCTTAAAAATGGTAATATTTTCTATCTAAGTAGGGAATATAGTAATCAAAGTGACTTTGATAGAGAATATAGTAATCAAAGTGACTTTGATAGAGAATGTAGTAATCAAAGTTACTTTGATAGTTGTATTTATTACTCTTTATGACTATTTAAGTTATGTTTTTTCACATGTATCTATCTTTATCTTAAGTTTTTAAGAGAGATTTATTTCAATCATCTTAATGTCCATCAATTTTTATTTGATAATTGATAATAACAATGACATATAATTAATACATCCATTATTTTAAGTTTTTAAGAGAGATGTCCTTCAATCATCTTAATGTCCATCATTTTTTATTTGATAATTGATAATAACAATGACATATAATTAATACATCCCTTACCACTTGAACAAGAGATGATAATTAATACATCTCTTGCCACTTGCAAACAAACTTACTTAATGCTAGCTCAAGGTTATGATGGAATCTCAAATGCTTCATTTATCTTTGTTATACCTCTACAAAATGAAGTGAGTGGAATAGGCATGCACACCTCCATCAACATCCATAATATGTTTCCATATCAAGTATTAACACTACTCCTCCAAGTTCTCAAAGTAGTTAGATTTGTTGCAAAGAAATGTATCCATATGCCCTTGCTTCAATGGAAAAAATGTGTACACTCCCTATTTTTCCTCACTTAAACTATTGCATAGATATAAACCCTAAAATAAATAACAAAGTAAAAACTAAAAATTAATGTGTTTATATTTTTTGAATGTCATATTTCTCTTTGTTAAAATATGGAAATGAAATTGGCAATATACTATTTTCTTTCAAACATGTCACAATGGTGCTTAGAAAAATCTTACCTCTCTATTTATTGTTGTTATTGTTATTCTTTCCATAGTAGATGCTACTGGTGACACTATTAAATACATAGTAGATGCTGGTGACACTATTAAATATGGTGGGAGAAGAAAAAAAGGAAAGTGATCCACTAATTGCTTAGCAAAAGGTTCAATTTCAACAACAAATCATAAAATTCTCTCATGTTATAGTTCAATTCTTGCTTTCCTAAAAAGCTATCAACATTTGTTTGTTTTAAATTATATTACACATTTTACTACTCATTGTTTTGAGCATTTTGCTGTAAATTTTCCATACTCAATATTTACATTGTTACAAATTTTATTCATTTCCGTGTTTATCAATATGATGAGCATTTTCATGAAGATTCTCACCAATATTATACATATTTAGATAATGTTCATGTAAACATTATTATAAAAAAAAAAATTATAAAAGTTACCATTATTATCTGGCAGATTATTTTTATGTTGAAGAATATTTTGCACTTTAAAAAACCAGGTAAATCAACCAGCTTGAAATGAAAAAACTATAAACTATAATGGTGGATACCCTTATTATGGATTAATGAAGAATATTATGGATTAATGAAGAATAAGATTATGGATTAATGAGGAATAAGATTATGAATTGAAGAAGGCATTATGTCTTCCTCTGAGCTCTCACAACCCTTTTTTTTTTTACAGTTTTTACTTGTCATCCTTGCCATTATACCATCACCTTTTTCCATCGATAGTGCATGAGCTATGACATGTAGTTAACTGAATCGCCTTGCTTTTAATATATATATCCCCTTGCTTTTATCCAATCAAAAATATATATATATATATATATATATATATATATATATATACCCAGGTCTCCCACATCATTCATGATCAAAATGGTGTATTCACTAAGTCATTTCATAAAATATTTTGGGTAACAATGGCACCGTGCAGTTTCTTAGCCCATGATTCAAGGAACTGTCTAAATGGTGTATTGACTAAGTCATTTCATAAAATATTTTGGGTAACAATGGCACCGTGCAGTTTCTTAGCCCACGATTCAAGGAACTGTCTATTTAAACTAGCTTTCCAAGTCACATCGCTGACTGCTGTCCATTAGCCAGAGCATGACAAATGAAGCACAATGGAAGGCAATAGAAGCTTCTAGGTTTAATACATTTTAAGTTCGTACTGAGCTCTTTTAGAAGTGCAGACCTACACGTATTTGCAACCGCTAAAGATGCTGCATCTCTGGCCTCAACGTAGCTTTTAATGTATTCCTCCACTGTAATGCGATCGCACAGACTGTGTAAACTATTTGAAATCTTAGACAACATTTCCTGTAGAGACTCCTGCAGTATATGTAAACCAGGCAGCTAAATCGGACGAAGCATCTATACATCGAAGTGTGGCTTCTTGCCTACACTTCAAACAAATCGCTCAAACATACATTCAGACAACAATTCTGAAGCAACTGGTAGGGTAGGCAGGGCTTAATCTATGCTCGAAAACAAATTAATTGCTTGCCCGCTTGAGAAAAATACCTGAGATAAATACATTTAATATAATTCATGTGACTGCCCGTACTTGTTATATAAGTTGCTTAACTAAAAACCCTAAGGAAACTCTCTTCAAAGGAAACTCTTTTTTATGAGAGAAATGTATTTTTTTATGAGAGAAATGTATTGTGGTTATGTATTTTTGTGAATATTGTATTCTGAGTAAAAAGATTTTGAAAAAAAGATTTTCAACAAGTTACAACAGGTGTGTTGTAAGTTGTATCGCTTTATTTGTTGGATAATAATAAAGAAAGGACTTGACAATTTCTCTGTTAGACTTAGTCCACACTGGGTGAACCAAGTATATCTATATCTATAATATATTATGTGTTTCATTTCAACATTTGTTTTATTTTATTGCTCAACAATCTTATTTTTTTTTGGTTCAATTTACCCGGTTGAGAAACATAACTGAGATTGAATACATTTAATATAATTCATGTCACTGCCAGTGCTTGTTATATTGATTTCAATAAGTTGCTTAACTAAAAACCCGGCGCTCAAACAACACGGTTTTCCAAAATTCAGATTTTATCATAACTTGAGTATAACAATAAACCGGATTATCTTCGTACTCTATCCCATCTGAATGTATTAACGTTAACTCTGTGCCTGCGTTGTTCTGGTACCTGAATTTCTACCTGCTTTTGGCCATGGATATTCCAGACTTTACCAGACGAAGCACGTTACAGTGTTTTGATTATTGTTTTGTTGGACACCCAGTGCACTAGTTTGCTGTGTTGAATGCGTGGGAAGCGGAGCCGTGAAGATGTCAGCTTGGCAGATAACATGCATGAGTTGTTTAAGCGCGTATGCCCCACAAGTTCTGTCGGTGGGATTCTATTTCGTAAATGTTTACACAGTTGTTTGCGTCTATTTTCATTTTGATCTTCCTTCAAAGTCGTCAATAAAATAAAGTGAAGGTAACAGATTATATTATTTTTTTATATTTAAAAAAAAAACATTAAGTTGGCAACTTTTTCATTTCAAGTTCGCAAATCATTAAGATAAAGGGAATCAAAATTGCAAATGTGAGTTTTTGTAATTTTTGGTCTCATAGATTCTACAAGTTATCCCATGAATATAAATAAATAAAATTTTAATATTCTATATATAAACCAATATAGATAAATATTTATATCTTTTGCAAAATTAAAAAAAAATTGTATCTCGATCTTTTACATAATAAAAAACTTTTGAGTAATAGGGATTTGATCTTTGTAGATTCTTGATAAATTCAGGATTAAAATTAATCTAAAGAATCGACAAACAATTCAAAAGAAGAGCCGTGAAAACCAATTGGTCTTATCACCATAACAACATACCCAAAGTTGTAAGGCCAATTCTTAGGCCATGGAAATAAAAGAGGCTCAATAATTAACCCATTCATGCAGCTCCAGAAAATAATAATAGAAACAACACTCCCAAATAAACCCAAAGAAAAAAACCAAAGAATCAAAGCATGCCTAGACATAATACAAATACATAAGGAAGTTATATTGGATGCCAAACTTGACCTAGAATCACAGTTTCTAGATAGAAACTCTAAATTGAACTTTTCACATTGAATGACTCACTGTAGCCACTTCATAAAATAGGAAACCCCACTAAGACAACATTGGAATCACCACTAGGTCCTAGACTTAGCAAATACCAACCTGAATCACCAAAGTTGCACCCTAGCATGGAACATAGAACCAACAATTTCCCATATATCATAAGAAAACTCACAACTTCACATTGAATTACCACAATTGAAACTTGTCAAGCCATATGTTGATGTGAAATGAGCTACCTCCATTTTTCCTTCACTAATATCATCTAAGTGTTGATCATTGATAATAGTGTGTTGATTGCAATGTCAATTAATACCCACTAACATATAAATCTATGGGAATAAGCTATAAATTGAATCTCCATTTTATTTAGCAATCATGAGCTTAAGGAAGAGGTGATATTTTCCCAATAATCTATCTTCACATTTAATTCCCTCTTGATGTGGTAAAACTTAAATTTATCAAATTGAAAAAGAATATGTAAGATATATTAAACAAAAGTAAGTCAAAAGATTAAAATAAAATACAATTAAGAATAAGACATACTTAAATTAATAAAAGAAATGGAATAAAAAATAATAAATTTTTGTATTAAGGAGATTGAGTAAATAGAACAATATATAAGGGATTTAAATTAATAAAATAAATAATTGAATAAATGAAATAATTAAATAATTAAATAAAATTTTAAGAAAAAATGAAACAGTGAATAAAAAATGTAAATTAAATAACATTTATAAAATTTTAAGTTAAAATTAAAAAAATATTAAAATAGAAAGTAAAAAAATATAAACTAAATAAATTTTTAATTAAAGGATACGAAAATAATAATAAAAAATGATATATTTAAAATATTTATAAAAAAAATTAAAGGTGAATAAAAAATATAAATTAAATAACATTTATAAAATTTTAAGTTAAAATTAGAAAAAGATTAGTATTTAAAATATTTATAAAAAAATTAAAGCTGGATAAAAAAATATAAATTATATAAATTAAATAACGTTTATAAAATTTTAAGTTAAAATTAGAAAAAGATTAAAATAGAAAGTAAAAAATATAAACTAAATAAATTTTTAATTAAAGGATATGGAAATAATAAAAAAACATGATATATTTAAAATATTTATAAAGAAATTAAAGGAATTCTAGAAAGATGTAGAGAGAAGAGATATTATAAGGACGGGAGTTTCACTAATGAAGACATTAGATAATGAGATTCCAAGAGTGGATATGCTTGTACCTAAACTCAATGTAAATAAGGTTGTGTGGCAGTGTATTCCCTACCGAGTTGGGATAGGAAAAAGTAGCAGAGGCAAATGGAAAGTGCAGCGAAGATGTGGCAAGAATCATGAAGCACGGGTGGTATCCGTGCAGCAAATGACACGTGGCTTGTAGAGCACCATTTATTTTTTGAAAGTATATAACAAAATACAATTTGCGCATAGTGGAAGAAAAACAATTATGACAACACAAATATGAAAGGAGATAAAAAAGAATTTAGTTTTAAATATATTAAATAAGTTACAAGTTCCTGGAAATTTAAATGCATTTGTCATATAGACTAGTGAAAGATAAAAATGTATGAGGACATAAATTTAAAAGGAGAGAAAAAAGCAGTTTTATTTGAAATATATAAAAAAAAAATCAAAAAATAAAAGTCTATTACATATTACTGGAAATTTCAATGCATTTGTCATATAGACTTGGATTGGGGCTCCCACGGACCATAAGAGAAATATGTACAAGAAACAAGACTTTATAAAGAAGAAGTGGGCAACGGTAGAGTGCAATACCTGCAAAAAAAATAAATTGAAAGGTATCAGTGTTTGCCTAGGCATTTCTATTTTAAAAAGTAGAATAACTGAGTTGATAAACAAAGCAGGATGCTATCAGTAGACTTACAGTGATGGTACATATGAGCCCTTTTGCTATTTTCTTGCGGCTATCGTTTCATTGATGTCGTCGACGGCTGCTGGAATCATGGAAACTGCCTATTGCCTTTCGTCGGCGGCCTGCTTCAATTCCCTTTCGAACCATTCTTCAATGTAGATTCTCATTGGGGAGACGTTGATCTCATTCCAGATTTTTATGTTGAAAAGTTTGTTTTCTAATTCTTGGAAGTCGACAGAAAGATTACGCAGAGCCTGATGAATTTCCTCATTTTGTATTGAATAATCGACTAGCTAATCGTCGATGTGATCTTGATCATATTCAAGGATGCTGTAAAACTTTTTCATTGATCTTGATCATAAATTATTGAAAGGCCTAAATTAAGTTCGTGATAGAGTTATTAGTTCTGGAACTGATATTTGTTGGATCATTGTAGGTGTATTATAATTTGATTTTACTGTTGGTAGGGTCTTACGAGAAATATCCACTCGATTGATTAAATTTTAAGACTTTGTTGATAATTTCCTAGAAAACGAAATTGGGGATTTATGTTGCCCAAACCTATAGAAGATTTTGAAATTGTTCCTTAGTCTTGTTGTCACGGTATTCAACTTTGTAGTTGTGGATTTAGCATTGATGTGTTTTATAAAACAATTTCAGAATTTAATTGAGCGATTCAGTTATGTTTACTTTTATTTTCTGAATTTTAATTTTGAAATATTATAATTCGAGAATGAAGTTGGGTCTATAACCATATCTTGACCTCATGAGTGTATTTGCAATCATTTCCTGGACCTTCCCTTAAGGATTAACCATTCCAAAATTGATTTGTTGCCTATAATTTTAAAATTTGAATTTCCCAGAACTATAGTTTTGTTTCGAGGTCCGAATGGAGGGTCATATGTAGGGTCGGACTAAGTGTCGGATGGAGGGTCGGATTGAGTGTCAGATGGAGGGTTGGATGGAGCTCTGGAATGAATTTCAGAATTTCTGCACATCGGATCAAGGGTTGGGATAGATCCCGAGACTCCTCATTGTTTTCTTACAATGGATCTATGTTTTAGTCTCTGAATATTATTATTAATGGTCAATTAAGTTTGTCTTCATAAATTTTAAACAGATTTATGAGTTTTCATGTGAATGCTTTATTTATTGTTTAAATAAGAATTTTGATTCTTATATTATTGTTGGGTCTCCCTTAGTTCTGTTAATTGGTTTAAAATTCAACTTTGATTCTTGGTTTTTACTATAAAAGAAAAACCTGATCTTCCTCAATCATCCTCATATATGGGTATGCGAGCTAGCATATAATTAACTTATCTAATTTTTATTTATGGGTTGACTTCTTATAGTTCTTACAATGGACATGTGGGGTAGAATTGGAATCTTTCCACCTTGCTCACTTTGATTGAACCTCTTAGTTCCTTAAAAATGGTTATGCCAACAGTATACCTCTTATTAATTGATTTTATGATCGATGTTTTAGTTTTGTAAATCAGATGCTTATTGAAAGGTAGAATCTAAATTTGATGCAGTTCTTAAGAAGATTGATCTTCTTGTGGTTCCTTGCCAATGAATGTATAATTTATCCATTATATTTCTATTATATATTCTTAGAAGTTATTCCTTAATACAAATATGCTTAGTTGATTTACACGAGACTAGGACTTATTGTTCTCTTTGAATTATTATTCTTTATGAAATCCTCTTCCTCATTCACGCTCAATGTTGCCTGAAGATCTATTAAGTAGAATAGATTATTAATTGCACTATGATGAATGATTGATGATTAGATAAGATTGTTGAGCTAGATCGGATTGCAACTTATGTTGGGTTATGGGATTTATACACCTCCTTGTTCCTCAGAACAGTCGCCATCCCTGAGACCTTAAATGGTTAAAATCAATTGGAACATGGGCTTGAGCATTGCTTATTTGTCCTGGAGGTCCAAACCTTGTAGGGTAGGTTGGGAGGGTAGTACATTATGTGATTCTTGTGATTATCCTTATGATCCTTATGATTCATTATGTTATATTATGTTTTCTTAGTGTTATCCGATGATTGTCCTTATGCAAAGCGTTGAATGTTTAAGATTTTACTGTTATGCATTAATATTTATTTGTAGAATGCAATGATGTGGGTTGTTGTTAATTAATGTGTAAATATATCGATAAGAGTTTCATGGTTCATAATGATGATGTGTCTGCCTTGTGTCATAATTGATGTTTAATGCATTGATATTGTTACGTTAAAATTTGTGGAAGTTGTGTCGATGATGTTGTTATTTATTATGATCTTTTAATTATTTAATGCAGTAATAAAAAGAAAAACAATTTACCTATTGTACATTGTTTTTGTTGTCGTAACGGAGGGTCGTTACATATGGTATCAGAGCGGGTTCATCCCTATGACTATGGATAGCCATGCCTTCCACTGAATTAATCCCTTGATTAATAGGTGCTAATTGAATTATTAACCTATCCTTGCGGTAATGACGGTTAGAGGACATCACAGAGATTCACAACGTGGTGCTGGGGAAGGAGGTGTGATGCCTCCAGAAGCACCTGTGCTCTAGGAGTCTAACCCCCAAGGGGATGAAGAAGTCATTGGGAAGGATTTGATTGTTGTAAGGGATGTGGATGGTCTGACAAGGTCCTCATAGGGAATGTTAGAGGTCTTGATTAACCTTTTGTACTGAGATGAGGCCAAGGCACCTATACCCCTGAGGGTCGACAATGCGCCCCAGCCAAACTGGTAGTGTTCACTGAAAATGTGAGAGGGTTAAGTTATGGATTCCACGAGTGCCACAGACGGCTCAGTCGTTGAGGCATGGTTGGAGGGCAAGACGATGTGCTTCATACTTCGTAGTTACGATATCTAGTACGAAGGTCCACAGGTCAGTCTTCAGCCAAAGGGGAGAACTCTTCTATGGTGGAAGATGCTCCTACCTCAGTTAAACATGGTCGTCGAAGTCGTGTTATGGGAACAATTAGATGAATGGTTTCGGGAGAATTATTTGTCAGAGGAACTCATTGAGCACCAGCTCGATGAGTTCAATCCCTTACAACAAGGTGGTCATATGGTGTCGGATTATGAGACCATATTTATGGAGTTACTTCGGTATGCCTCGCATCTGAACATGGAGAAGCTAGAGATCAACAAGTTTGTGTTCGACCTTAACTCCATATTTCATGTGAAGGTGAGGATACAAATTCCTCAGATGTTTCACGATGCAGTCTAGTAGGCATCATAGCTGAGAAGGATTTGACCGCAGGAGACAAGGCATTACTCCTACAAGACTGTCTGGACTGACGACATTTGGTGCCCAGCAACATCAAACACCAACTAGGCAAGACATATTGGTATCAAGATGCATCTATAGAACCCTTGTTCATGACACCATGTTGACAGAATCCTCATCAGAATACCCCTACGGGGGACCGCCACAACAACCGAAGTTAGTCTTGTCAGCAAAATAGACCAAGATCTTAGGCAGGTAGGCCAACAACTTCTACTTCAGGGACCAGGAGTATAGGACTGGAAATGGGGGTTGGACATGTGAAGATGCCACCTTACTAGAAAGGCTATCTACTTGAAAAGGCCAGAGCGGTTGGGTCATGTTGGCAGCCACCCATCCTCTCGATTTTTATCACAATTAAAATCACCACAAAGGGATTATACCTTTCCGTAGATGCCACCTCCTTAAATTTATGAACATTCATTTTTTTGGACTTCGAGGCGATGATTGGGTTAAACTTATCTTATTGAGTTTTTCATTTGAATTTTTGTTTGTTTTGTTTTAAAATTCATGACTGTAAGCATGAATTTAAATAAAAACTTGGTTTGGGCTTTGTCGTTATATCTTCTACCTAAGCAAACCTCACTTTGAAGGCCCTCATATATTGCTAAGCTTCAAGTTTTATGAATTCATTGATTAAACTACCACCACAATCTTTATGTTTTATGGATATCATGACTTAATTGGTTCCTTGGTTGATCATTTGGTTGTAATCTTTGAATTGTATGAATGCAAAAAACATCGGGTTAACATTTGATATGGGTCTCATGCTCTCAACAGTCATATCAACCTTCATATCGCTTCGTACTGGTCTGTTGTACCCATGACTACACCTCATCCTGTTGTCATGTGAAATTAATGAACCCATTCATTGTTTGAATTGGAATTCGATAGTGGTTGAGGCTTTAACATTCATTATTTTTAATGGCTCATAGTTCTTTGCACCCTCTAGTTTTCCATATTTCCAAACTCATTTTATCAAGCATGACAGTCTCCAAGCTTCGTAGTTTTCGGGCCCTTTTTGTTTTCACAGACCTCTCGCTCTCTGCTATTTCTTTGTAACCATATATGTGGTTGATGTAGTAGTACATCTGAATAGCCCTGAGTTTTTACATATTTGTGATTATAGATCAGAGTTCAAATCCGTAGGTGTGTAACAGAGACACGTTTTTACAGGAGGATTCCTAAGACAATGGTTATGAATTTGGCCAAACCCTTTAAAACCCATTTTGGAAATGGGGCCATTTACTTTCCACGCGGGTCGTTTCTCCCGAAACTACACAGTTTCAGAGATACGTCTTGTTCTTTGGACGAAAAAATCTCAGAATGTTTGTTGTGGTTGAGGTAAGCATTTGTTTTATTTTTGCTCAAAGATTCAAGCCTAATTGATGGTTTTTCTGGGTTCCAAGTTAAATATGCCCTTTTATTTATTAATGAGCCTGCACAAGATGTCAAAACGTTTTAGGAAACAGAGATTGAACTCTCTCTCGGGCCTCTTTCATAACAGGCTTATAAGAATTATGTGGCTTTGCAAACCCCCATGGTTAAGAAGTCACGATGCATTTTTTTAACCCAGAAAATCGTTGAAATAGGTAATGGATGTGTTGAAAGAAAGGATCTCCCCTACCCTTTCTTCTGAGCCTAGTTAGGGTCATAGCGAAAAACCCACTGTAGAGAAAATTCACAGGCCTAAGAAGCAGAGTAATTCAAACGAAGATCTTACAAGAAAAATGATTAAGCAATCTAATAATATTATCATTAAAACTAAACAAATTCCATTATCATAGATTTAGATATATCAGATGCCTCTTTTTCAAATGGATGAAATAAAAAAAAATTGTTTTGTTTTGTTTTTATTTGATTCTATTTTGAAAATAAAATAGATTAGATTTTATTTTTTGATTTTTACTGTTTTAGACTAACTTCAAAATCCTGTAGATTTTTTGTTTCTGAATATTAGTTAGCATTATTTTCTGAATATCAAATTTGTTTTTCTATCTACAGGAAATTGATGATTATGATGTTGATTACATGGAGAAAAACATCTTGGATCATACACTCTCTTATTCAATAGTTTCTTTCTTTAATGTTGATAAAACTTTGATTTATTTTGACAAACCAACTCATACATGAGTGGTTTCTAGCTTTGCTATTTTGGTAACACTATCTATTTTTTGGGGATTCAACTCTATCTTGCATGATAAGAGTATGTGAATCCCAAGATAGTTTAAATATTGGTCACTCTTAGTAGTGAAGACATCTTTGGCTGGGACACATTATGGATATATGATTTTTGAAGACTAATAATGGAGAAGTTGTTCACTACTTGGCTTTAGACCTGTGTGACGCTCACCTATTATGTTTTCGAATCTATCTTATGAAATGTTATTACGTTTGAAACAACTTTAGTCTGATAAGCATATGGTATTTCATATTATTCAACACTTTAATGATGTCTATAATTTGTTATTCCATATTACATATGTAATCAAATCTTTCATTTAAATATTGTTGATTTATGATGGATATCGGATGATGGATTATATGAATGATTTGTATTAAGTTTATTTTATTATAAGTGTTCATTATCATAAGATCACCAAATCTATATATTTCATTAGTTTGATGTTATATTCTTGTTCCAAAGAACCTTTGAGTTTGTTCTGGGAGTATTAGCTCTATTCTATTACAGGTTTCCCTAATAAGAGGGACAACTAGGAGCTTGAATTGCACAGGAGAATAAATTCATTTTAATTCATCAATCATAGGTTAGTTTACTATTTATTTAGTTAGATTATTTATCAATGCAATAGGAACAACTTGAATTAGTTTTGATTGTTCATCTATTCTTGTTTCAATAATATTCACTTAGTACTCTTTAGTTTTTTTTTTAGATTTTAAATATTAGACAGAAAATAGAAAAATGTATGTGCTTTCTTTATCTCTTTTACAAACACTTTCAAAAACATATATTTCGCAAGATATCTAGTAAATCTTGTAAATTGTATATGCATTGTTTATAATCATATGCACATATTCCAACTTTCTATTTTGTCGTTTGTAAATTATTAGAGTTATATTCTTGGTATTATAGCTTTATAGATTAGTTTCGGTTCTTTTATTATTTTTAATACCTTAGTTGGACAACGGAGCCATTAAACCCATCAGGTCATTTCATTTCAAACGACTTGGGTTATTTAGACAAACCCGATCCAAATGTGACCTTCCAGTTGATGGTGTCTCACTTACGCCCATCAACAAATGGTGTTAGAAGGAGGGTCGAGGTAATTTTAATGATTAAATGGTTTACCCCTCAGCTTGTCATAATTCCATATTTATAAATTCTTCTTTTTTGTCATCTTGAAATGCACTAGAAGGTAGGCCAGACTAACAAGATGGCCTTGCGGGAGTTTTTATTTTGAATTTTTTTAATTGCCCATGTCTCCCCAAATCACTGTGTTGGAACATGCTTTCCACTTCTCATTACCTGATATTCCCAACGAGACAGTCTCTCGCTTGTCCAAACTCACCTTTGATGGTGGGGGGGATGTATCTGCTAAAGATCATATTAACAAGTTTTGGTGTAAATGCATCAAGCATGATATTTCTGATTTAAAGGTTTTATGCAGATTGTTCGCTTTTTCTTTTAGGGGTCGGATTAAACATTGGTTTGAGTCTTTTTTAGCATATCTGACGCAGACAAGAGCTACACTCCACTATTCACCCACTCTCAGGATCGATCTATTACCAAGTGAGCCGAAGCGGCTCTTCTGATTCCCTCCGTGGAATCTCTGTTGAAACCCGATCCATAAGTCCTTCTCTTTTCCCCTGTCACGGCCTCTGCACGCACCTGTGACTTTTCCTGATCTTAATTTTGGGGTTTTCAGGGTTTCTTCCTTTCTGATGTCAAGAGTCACTGTCCTCTCGAATCCCCGATCACCGATGAGCTCTCTTCTGGCCTTAGCCCCTCCTGGCTATGCCCTCTGGTCCATATGACCGCTCACCATAAGACCACATCCTTATATCCTCCTATCGGGGTTTTTGGACTTAAAATTCCCGATACGCCCCAATTCTCGTTAGCCCTCCAGGATAAGCTTGTGGTCCACGTGACCTCTATCTCACAAGACCGCAGCCTTGTGTCCTCATCGGGGTTCGGACTTTCCAATGCCAAAATGCAATGTCCACGGGATTCCCAATTCCTCGAATCCCGACAGGCTGACAGCTGGCCCCCACACACAATGGAGCTTTCTTCCTTATCAGGGTTTCGAGCTTCACAATTTCAAAATGCATGAACACCTTGTCACCAGGATCCCTGTTATCCCGATGACCAAAACACCGATAGACGACTTCCTTGTCGGGACCTTCCCCGATGGCTCTAATTTCTGCCACGCATCCTCTCCAGATGGACGGCCCTGATTATCTCTCGGGATTTCGAGACTTCTGATGTCCCGGCTTTCATGACCTCAGGAACTCTGATTTCCCAATGCTAAATATCCCGACTCTCTACGGATTTCTGACACCTGTCTCCCCAAACGGACGGCTCAGATTTGTGTCGGGGTTTTCAAAGTGGACTTACCCGATCTCTTGTCCATGGGAATGCCGATATCCCGATGTGCCAAAGTACCGACAGGTGCTCGATCTTCGCCACATGTCTCCACCAACATACGGTCCAGGTCGCTCCGGTGTTTCGCAACTTGAAGTGTCTCGATTTTTTTGTCTTCGAGACTCCCGATATGCCAATGGCTGAAGTCCCGATAGTAAACCTCGTGCAGCTCCTATCCAATCTGACAGCTGACGGGTATCTTCTCAAGATCTAACGGCCCAGATCTGTTCTTCTGTGTACTTACTCCAGAGGCTAAACTCTGATCATCTTCTCCCGATCCAACGGCTGACGGGATTTCTGAATGAGATCCAACGACTGTCGATCTCCCCCTTTGTGCGCTTCTCCTAAGCTCCTCCTAGACGTAGAAACCAATGGTCCGGATCTCTTTCCTCCGCCGATCTGATGGCTGCTCTTCTCTCCTGAGCTTCCTGTGCTTCGTCCCAGACTTGGAAGAATTCCCAAGTTCTGAAAGGCCTCAACCTTTGTGCTCTTTTTCCTCTGCGAGCTCCACGACCTTGAGCTTCGTTGCGCGTAATAAAACCGTTGGCTCCTCCTGAGCTTTGCTTCTGAATCCTCAAAGGATTCTTTGACTACTGCACTCTGTAGAGTCTTCATGCACCCACAGTTTTGTCTCTCCTGAGCTTCTCACATGCTCAGACCCCTATGGGATTTTCATCTTTCTTCCTTCTCTCCCACAAATGGAGAATATGAAATGCCTTCCTGGCTATCCTTCTGCCTCAAGCAACTCCTTGCTGAGTCTGTAGGGTGTTCAGCAACCCTGTGAAGATCCCTCAGTGGACTCTTCCTTCTGAATACAGAAGTCAAAGAGTTCTCTTCTCCTCTATCTGCACACCTACTCAATGCCCTCCTGGTAGAGTATCTTCTCCCAGAACATCCAACAGTTATGTCCTCTCGTGCACCTACGCACTCGCTTGATGCCCACCTGGCAGAGCTCTCAGAATCCTCAGTGATTCTGATTCTTCTTCCTGAACTCACAGCAGAGTTCTTCTCAATGCACCACTGTGCATATGCTCAATGCCCACTTGGCAGAGCTTCATAGAACTCCTCAGAGATTCTGTATACAACTGTGTCTCTCTTACATAGCCTTGCCTCCAAGGTATTCAGCAACCTTGAGGTCTTCACTGAGTTGTTGATTCCAGCTCTTGTGCCGCAGCACGTCTTTGTCTGAACCCGCAGTGTTCAGAAGTGCAACCTCTGTGCACGACTATCAGAACCCGCAGCGTTCTGTCACACCCTCCTGGTGTGAAGCCACAAAGACCTTCACCTGAAATCAAACAGACTCTCTGCAAATTCTTAAACATACATACATTCACAGTATATAAATAACACTCACAGACATCCACATAACATAGAATAATGCAGGAAAAACTACTCTTTGTATTAAATATGGAAAATGCCTGTATTTACAAGGTGTTCCTGAGCATGGCCTGTAATAAGGTCTCAACTCTTCTCTTCTGCTCTCTACTCACAGATTCTCTCCCAACTCTCTCTCTCTCTCTCTCTCTCTCTCTCTCTCTCTCTCTCTCTCTCTCTCAAACAAAATGAGATATGAAAATCTCTTTTACTCGAGGGGGGCTCTTCGAGCACTTCCCTCCAACCTACCTACCCTATATAATTACATTGAATGGGCTGTCTAGTCCAGAATTGGATCTAGATCTAAGCCATATAAACATTAATGGCCGATCTTATCTATAGCCTACACAAAGGCATGGCTTCCCCGCTCAATAGCTTAAACATTAAAGTTACATTGAATTCAGATTTAAATGAGGTTGCACCTCTCTCTTAGCGTGTGATTTGAATTCGCTGGTGTGGTTGGCTGAATGGCTGGCTGACGTGGAGAGATGCTCCTGCATCAATATCACATTTTTTATTGGTTTCAATTTGTAGAGGAATTTTTGGATGCTTTTGAAAACTATGATTACAATCAACTATGTGAAGAATTCCAGACTTTACTAATCAATGACAATTCATCTCCAGAAGGATTTTCAGCAACAATCCATCATATTCTCTGTAAATTTAATCTTGATGACATGTCATTTGTACTAAATATCCTCTATGATGCTTGCATCCAGTCATATTCAATTGTGATTGATGAATCAGTTACAAATCCTATCACTCAATTGCGAGAAGAATTGTGTTTGCAGGATGAGAGGAATCCATCCGAAAATTTTGAACAAGCAAGGGAGGTAGAATCTATTGAAAAGGTTCTTACTGATAATCAAATTGTTTTCTCCTCTCAATCATTGTATTTTCAGTCCTCGACCATCGTGGAAGAAGATTCAATTTTGGGTCCAACTGAATGTCCTCATTCTTCTAAATCTTTCTCTAATCAATATTTAAATTCAGTTATTGAAGAATAGTTAGGTGATGAAACCGATCTTAAGCTTTCTAACATTCCAATGAAACTGATTACAGATGTAAATCTGCAATTTGAAGAAGAAACCTTAAACCTTCATCCACAAATCAGACCTTATCCACATGAAATATTAGATGTTTGTCGTGAAAGTTTTGAATTATCTATCATACAAGAGGAAAATTTACACGATCATATTATGTTGAAGGATTTATCACCAAAACAAGGTGAAAGTTTTAAGGAAAGTGAAGAGGAATGTTTTGAGACTACCATTGTTAAATATCATAGCTCAAGAGATTCTTTTCATGTGCTTATTTTTTATTCCTTTTACTCTTTATATCTTGATCTCTTCTTAGATTCTAGTGGACTTTGTACTTTACCCATAGTATCTTACTCTTTTCCATCACAATCAAATCTTTTCGATATGCCAAAATTTGGTGAAACTAATTCCAAACATAACATTTATGAAGTCGGATTTGATGCTCTTTCACTTTCATCACTCGCATGGAAAAAAGACATGTTGCAAGATGATTTTACATGGTTTATTTTTGAAAAATACAATGCGCTCATTCCTATGGAGATCGAATATTCTACACTGCATATTCGTTCTTTGATTAGCTCAATTTTAATGTTTATGCTTCACATTTTGAAACGATCAATTGCATCAAAGGAAGTGTTCAAACCAATGATCCAATTGATGTCATGAATCCTCTTATGATTTGTTACCCATTGATATATCCATTTCATCACAGTCATAGTTTGCATCCTAATTTTTATGAAAGGGTCTTAGAATGACTTGAAAATTTGTATAGAAAAAATCTTCATAACAAAGATAAAGTTGCGCTTGCTTTGTTTCTACCTAAATATATAGGAAGTAAGCATGACATGATTTTTCTAGATCCTCCATATGAAGAAATTGAAGAACACTTGGATAATTGTCAGGAGGATGGGGCAATTTGGCCCAGTGCTACAGAGAGATCTATTCCTAGTACCACGCTGAAGGGATTCAGGTAAATGCATTCGATGGGATGATCTTATATTCGTCGATATGGCTTTCGGTGTCAACCGAATGGTTGGAGGAAGGGGTATGAGTTGTCGATTTATCTTGGGAAATAGTGTAATACCTTGACAATGTGGCTAGTATGGACTGGTTGGAATCGCATGAGGCGATACTCAACTGTAAGATGAAATAGTTGAGTTTGGTCGATGATGAGGGATAGAGACGAGTGATTGTAGGAAGGAAACAAGGAGTATCCATGAGGTTCATTTCTTCCCTATAGGTATAGAAAAGCATGCGCGGGGATGCAAGCTATATGAAATCTTGGCGCTGAACAACAAGGTCGTGAAGAAGGTATTTGAAGGACCTTCCCATGGCACAAGTACTGCTGACGTGTTTCAAGAAAATTACCCATATTGTCACCCACCAAGGATTTGTAGTTTATAATCGACTCAAAATCTTGGAACTAAACCGATAACAAGAGTGCCTTGTCGGATGTCGACCCCTGAGTTACAGGAGTTGAAAATGCAATTGAAGGATTTGTTAGACCTAGGACTTATACATCTAGGTGTGTCACCTTGGGGTGCACCTTTTATTTTCCTATAAAAGAAGGATGGGTCGTCGAGACTCTGCATTGACTACCATCAATTGAACAAGGAAATGATCAAGAACCAATATATGTTGCCAAGAATAGATGATATGTTGTTCAGATGAAAGGCGCAATGGTGTTTTCAAACATCGACTTGAGATCAGGGTATCAGTAGTTACGAATCAAGGAGGAAGAAATTCCTAAGACCACGTTCAAGACGAGGTTTGGATCTTACGATTTTACCGTTTTACCATTAGGACTGACAAACTCTCCCAAGGTATTCATGAGCTTGATGAATGGGGTGTTTGGCGAATACTTGGAAAAGTTAGTGCAAGTATTCATTGACAATATTTTGATATATTCTCAGATGATGGAAGAACATAACGAACATTTGCGCTTGGTACTACAATGTCTACGAGAGAACAAATTGTTTGGGAAACTGTCGAAATACACTTTTTATCAATCTAAGATTCATTATTTAGGTCATGTTATCTCCAACAAAGGTATCATTGTGGATCCAATGAAGGTAGAGGCTATTATGAATGGCTCACGCCGACGAATGTCCTAGAAGTGCATAGCTTCATGGGTTTAGTGGGATATTATCGACGATTCGTCAAGGGTTTTTCAAAGATAGAAATTCTAATTACGAAATTTCAGAAGAAGAACAAGAAGTTTGTGTGGACCAAGAAATGCGTGGAAGCATTTCAAAGGCTCAAGGAGTTTTTGACAATAGAATCAATACTAAAAGCCCTTGACATGGATGGGGACTTATCGGTATGCACTAACGCATCCAAGAAAGGCTTAGGCAGAGTCTTGATGGGGGACTAAAATAATGAAATGATGGGGGGAAATTCTAAGAGTCATTGCATAAGGTGACGTGCATGATGAATAATGATATACAGAAAATACTGACAATTTGTTGGTTGTATGCAATACAAATATAATTTCATACTTGGGAAAAGTTGAATTCCTTATGAAATTAATTTGATTTATAAAATGGAATTTTTATAATGTTCTCTCATGATAATTGCATGTGTATGGTGTAGATGAGATGATAATGATTAAAGTGGGAACTCTAGGAACCACAATTCTCTGAGACTTCCTATCTGGCCTGTGCTGGAGCCCTAGAAGGGAAGTTGAGCAGCCGATGAACTGTTGGACAGTGAAGGTGCATACTACCTTGGGTTGTATAGGCATGTGGGGAAGAGAGGCCATTGGTTGGAGTGTTGTACCTTGGCCTAGACTATGTTGATATTGATTTTGGGCCATGGTTATCTTGGGAAGCCATTGTCCTGATGGAGTCATATCCCATGCTTGGGAATGGTATGCTGCTGAGAGTTTATCAACAGTGAGATATAAGGCTAAGTGGAACATCATGGATCTTCATCCAGTTGTTGCTTCAATGAAGTATAATTGAAGCATGTAATAAAGAACAATTAGCTGAATTATTTCCTGAAGCAGCTCTATGGAATAGAGAAATTGACTTCCAGTTGCAGTATGAGTATGAGAATTAGTGCTGGAAAATAGAGCACCAGATGGATAACAAGCTTTCAATAGATAAAGATTGGAAATTTTAGAGAATTGGAATGGTACATGGTACATGATGCACTGAGGACAGTGCATAAATAAGGGAAGGGGATTGTAATATCCCTAAGGCCGAACCCAGTTGTAAATGTAAATACAAATGTACTTAAGTTGGTGAGTTGTTTTGATATAATTTTGGATGCACCTTTCATGGCATAATGCACACAGGTACTGCGCAGTAAAGTGAGGATGGGTGCACATTCCAGGATACCGCGCGGAGCATCTTAAGTGCACGCGATGTTGAGGCTAGGGAGCCTTTATGTATAGGATATGTTTTATAAACTGGTGAGCCAGTTATTATAAGCTAGGATGCTTATGTTTTGATTAGGCCAAAGAGCCTAGATGTTAAAGGCTAGTGCGCCTATTTTTGTACATGTCTCATATTTAATTAAAATACATCGTTGCGCGCAGACCGACCATGATAAAAGAGATGGGGGACTAAACTCCACTAGTTAGGGAAAGGGAGGGGCTAAGTTAAGGAGAGGGTATAAGCTAGGAATCTTGAGCCAAAAAGGAATATTATATTAATATTTCTTAAATCATAAAGTATGGATAATTATTTTATCCTAAGTTCCAAAGTTGCAGACAAGTGGGCCAAAGTAGCTCCCAACATGACAAGTGTCAAGTTGGAAACATCCATACATATTGTTGGGACTTAGCTCATTTTCACAATTTCCCCATAATTATTACCATCATCTTTTCCATGATTCCTTCGATCATTCAACGATGAGCCAGCCATGATTCCATGACCATTTTTCACTCACGCAGTCAGTTACCCTGCATACTTTTTGCCACTATACCGAGATTGTATCCATGGCCATAGAGATTGGTGTAGCTGGTTAGCGGGGAAGCCAGACTGAAGAATTGGGTTTTCGGACCCATGGAATACTAAAGAAGCGGGTTGTGCTCGTGGGATATTAAAGAGGCGGGTTGTCAGGCCCGTGAGTAATTTTTCTTTGGGTGAGAGAATTGTTGAGAATTGATTTCTTGAAGGTGCTAAAATACATCTACAAGGCTCTGAGACTTCCTTTCCAGCCTGTTGCCGAAGCCTTGAAAGGGAAGTGGAGCAGCCGAGGGACTGTTGAGCAGAGAAGGGGAAAACTTCCTTGGGTGGGACAAACATGTGGGGAATGAGGGACTGTAGGCTGTTAGTTGAGTGAGCACCTGGGACAGAGTATTTCCTGTTATCCATGAGCCTTTATCCTGGTTAGGAATCCCTTTGCCCAAGTGGATTTTAGTCCTAGCTCGGGGGTGACTCACTGTTGAGAGTGATGAACAATGTGTTCTAAGGCTGGGAGGTTTGTGGATAGTCTGCACACATTTGGTGATATTCTAATAAAGATAAGTGTCAATTTTCACTTGGACTTCCAGTTGCAGTATGAGTATGAGAATTGGTGTTGGAAAGTAGAGCACCAGATGGATAACAAGCTTTCAATAGCAAAAGATTGGAAATTTTAGAGAATTGGAATGGTACATGGTACATGATGCACTGAGGAAAGTGCATAAATAAGGGAAGGGGATTGTAATATCCCTAAGGCCGAACCCAATTGTAAATGTAAATACAAATGTACTTAAGTTGGTGAGTTGTTTTGATATAATTTTGGATGCACCTTTCATGGCATAATGCATGCAGGTACTGCGCAGTAAAGTGAGGATGGGTGCACATTCTAGGATATTGTGCACAACATTTTAAGTGCGTGCGATGTTGAGGCCAGGGATCCTTTATGTATATGATATGTTTTATAGGTTGGTGAGCCAATTATTATAAGCTAGGATTATTATGTTTTGATTAGGCCGAAGAGCCTAGATGTTAAAGGCCAGTGCACCTGTTTTAGTACATGTCCCATATTTAATATAAAATACATCACTACGCGCAAACCGGCCATGATAAAAGAGATGGGGGACTAAAATCCACTAGTTAGGGAAAGGGAGGGGCTAAGCTAGGAAGCTTGGGCCAAAAAGGAATATTATATTAATATTTCTTAAATCATAACGTATGGATAATTATTTTATCCTAAGTTCCAAAGTTGCGGACAAGTAGGCCAAAGTAGCCCCCAACATGAAAAGTTTCAAGTTGGAAACATCCATACATATTGTTGGGACTTAGCTCATTTTCACAACTTCCCCATCATTCTTACCATCATCTTTTCCACAATGCCTTTGATCATTCAACGATGAGCCAACCATGATTCCATGACCATTTTTCACTCACGCAATCAGTTACCCTGCATACTTTCTGTCACTATATCGATCTTGTATCCATGGCCACAGAGATTGGTGTAGTTGGTTAGAGAGGAAGATGGAATGAAGAAGTGGGTTGTCAAGCTCGTGGGATATTGAAGAGGCAGGTTCTCAGGCCTGTGAGAAATTCTTTGGGTGAGAGAATTGTTGGGGATTGATTTCCTGAAGGTGTTGAACTATAGCTGCAGGGCTCTGAGACTTCCTGTCTGGCCTGTTGTTGAAGCCCTAGAAGGGAGGTGGGGCAGCCGAGGGACTATTGAGTAGAGAAGGGGGACACTTCCTTGGGTGGGAGAGGCATGTGGGGAATTAGGGACTGTAGGTTGTTAGTTGAGTGAGAACCTAAGACAAAGTCTTTCATGTTATCCATGAGCCTTTAGCCTGGTTAGGAATCCATTTGCCCGGGTGGAGTTTAGTCCCAGCTCCGGGGTGACTCACTGTTGAGAGTGATGAATAGTGTGGTCTAAGGTTGGGAGGTTCGTGGATGGTCTGAAAGAAGTTGGTGATATTCTTACAAAGATAAGTGTCAATTGTGTGTTAAATCTACATGTTGCATTGTTATTGATGTGCATATTTGTATGGGTTATCATATGTGCGATTATAACTGTGTTTATTTTATGGGTATTGCCTGTATATGTTTACTGCTATTTCAGTGTGAATCTGTGCATTTACATAATGTATTTGTCTGTTCACGCTTTATATATAAAGATTCTCCAAGAGTTTTGTATGTGTATATATTTTTATTGCATGCAGTTCAAATTATGTATGTGGCATAGCTCAGTTTGGATGCTGAGTAGGTTACAATATGTTCTGCACAGAGAACGGATGTGTTCTCTACCATAGTGTGGCATGGCATGGATGGTTAGTGACGTTACAAAAAATGGTTTCAGAACTAAGCAAAGCATCTGAGTAGTGGCATTTCCTAGCCTGTGGGAGATTGGGGATGTTACAAATTGGTATTAGAGCTTTAGTTTTCAACACTGAGACTGGATGGGTTGAGCAAGTCGAGTTGAAGAGAAATTTCATAGAGGTTTTATTTTGAAGTGGCCAAATTTTTAGTTGCAGAGCATCTAGCTATAATATGGTACTGAAATTCGAAAAAAGCCCCAATTTTGGTTGGTAAATTTCGTGGGGAAATGGAGAAATTCGGCCAAGTGGTGAGATATTATTGTTTTAATATCTGTTCTAGAAAATTTGAACTTGGAATTGATCGGTTTTGAAGTTACAGTGAATCCGTGACAGTTGGAGCGAGATTAGTAAATAAAATTCTCAATCCGGGAATTGATTTTGAGGAAATTCATTCTAGAAATGTCAACCCACAGCGATCTATTGTTACAGAGGTTGAACTGGTGTTATTGGGGTGAAATTGAACGAATTTTATAGTTGCAGAATTTTTATGGTGAATTAGGAAAAAGATCCAATTTCTGTAGGGGAATTCACGAGGAATCGATGCACATAAAGACGAAAGTGTGCAGTTGGGCGCACCAAAAATTCATATGGCATAGTGAAAATCTCGGGATAGGTAAAATTTGGCACTGCGCGGCAAGGTATTGGCGTGCTAATGCGCGCGTTAAAGTTCAGTGCTGCACGGGAAAAATATTGGTGTGCGGGTGCGTGCACTAAATTTAGCATTGCGTGGAGTGCACACACATAAGAAGATGTGCGCGGTGTACACATACATAATAATGGCATGCAAGGTGTATGCAGTATTAGCAAATCACAGAGGAGTTTGGTTGGCGTGCACGCAATGTGGGTAAATGTTGATGTGCGACAACTTAGTTAGTGGTGTGCACGGAGTTTTAATGCACAGTGGAGACATACTAAACTATGGCATGGTGCAGTGCGTCGAGTGAGATGCGTGCAGAATAACTGTGCGCGGTAGATATCGACGCATGACGCAAAAGTGCGTGCAAGTTATTGGTGCGACAAAGAAGTGTGATACACAGTGGTTTTAAAGTGCACAAAGAACGATTTACGTTGTGAGAATTTCAGCACATGGAAAATAAGGGTGCAGAGATTGAAATTTGTGCGTGCAAGTTGTTGGAAGGGTGAAGAACAACAAAACAGTGAAGGGTAAATTAGAAGACCCAACTAGCTCCATGGAGCCATAACTTCTGCTCAAGACTTGGAATTGAGCATGTGAGTAGGTGTTGGAAAGGTCTTGGACAGTGGAATATAATTATCCACTCAGAAAATTGATCAAGGAATTCAAATTTCCAGGAAATTGAAATAAATAATTCTGATATATATTATTGAACCATAATGATTCATATTCTCATGAAGTTGTTGAAACAGTTAGCCTGACAAAGTTTTGTTGGCTACACATTTTGCAGAGTTAACAACAACTAGATCAAGATCATCTTAGAGTCCAGAATAATGAACGAGGCACAAGGGAATTACAGCCAAGAAGATGAAGTCAGAGGGATGGATGTCCATTTGAGAATTGAAGGAACAAACTCTAATGGACATGGAGAAGAAAGGGATGAAAGAATGAATATGGAAGAGACCATTAAAAATTTACAGAAGGATGTTCAAAGCCATAAAGGTGGTAATGAAAGGCTTATGAAGTTATTGGAGATATTGAAAATAATAGAAAAGAAATTGGATAAGGAGAGTGGCTTGAGCAAGTCAAGAAATCATAGGTCTCATGATGAGAAAAGAAAAATAAGAAGTGTTATCAAGCATCACCACCACTCCCCGAGGAATTCCAATAAGAGATCAGATAGCATCTCAAGTCCATCCCCTATCAAAAAGCACAAGAGGTCTGGGGTGGATGAGCTACGAGGAGAAATGAATAAAATCAAACCTCCTATATTTGTTGATGAGCACAAGAAGGATGAAGATGCAGAAACATGGTTGTTGGGCATGAGAAAGTATTTCCAATTGCATAATTATTCTTCTCATGCAGAGGGTAGAATTTCCATCTATCAACTCAAGGGAAAGGCATCCATGTGGTGGGCTCAACTTGTGCAAATGCAACACATTAAAGAGAAAAGTATTACTTGGAGGGAATTCAAGAGGTATTTTGAGAAGAAATACTTGACTAAGAGATACTATGACAAGAAAATGAAAGAGTTATTTGAACTCAAGCTTGGGGGTATGACCATTCATGAATATGAGAGAAGGTTTTTAGAACTGTTGAAGTATGTCTCTTTCATCAAGGATGAGATAGTGAAGATTCAAAGGTATTTGAGTGGATTTCCATCAATTATCAGTGACAAAATACAGTATGATGATCCCAAGATATTGGAGGAGACCATAAGGTGAGCTTAATGCCTATATGATCAACAAAAATCAAGGCCAACATTCCAAAAATCTTGGGAAGACAAAAAGAAATTCAAGGTGGATCAGAGGAAGAAGGGATGTAAGCCACCATTCTTCAGAAACAATCCTCAGGGACAACAAACTCCTAAAGAACCCAGAATGATTGACACAGGGAGTCAAAGGCCAAGGCAACCACCTATTCAATGTTGGGGTTGTAAAGAGGATCACATGTTCAGAGATTGTCCTCACAGAGGTGAAAAAGGGAGGATTGTTCACATTGTTCAACAAGCTGAAATAGTGGAGGACATGGGTAGAAAGGTACCCAGGATCTATGCGGCCCTGGACAACAAGCAAGAAGAGTATCAGTCACATATGATTGAAGTGGAAGGTATGATCAACAACCAAACCATTGTTATTTTAATTGATTCAGGAGCTAGTCATAGTTATATAGATCCTAAGATGGTGGAAAGTTTACATTTGCCAAGACGCAAGCATAGGAAATCTTGGTTGGTGCATATAGCTACAAGAGGCAGAAGAAAATTTAATGAGATGGTTAAGTCATGTCTTATGGACATGAATGGACTAAACACCAAGACAGATTTGAACATATTTTCTTTAGGTTCCTATGATTGTCTAATTGGGATGGATTGGTTGGACCAACATCGTGCTCTCCTAGACTATCATAAAAAAGCATTTACTTGCTTGGATGAGGAAGGGAAACTAAGGAAAGTGCAGGGAATTCCCAGGGAAGTAACCATCAGAGAGATTTCAGCATTGCAGCTGAAGAAATGTTACAAAAAAGGGTGTCAAATATTTGGAGCTCATATGGAGGAGACACCTAAAGATAAGGTGCCAAATTTAGAAGATTATGCAATCCTGGAAGATTTTGAAGATGTTTTCAAGGAGGTACCAGGACTACCCCCGAGGAGGGACATTGATTTCTCTATAAATCTAATGCCCAGAGCAGCTCCAGTGTCAAAGACTCCTTACAGAATGAGTACACCAGAGTTGAAAGAGTTGCAAATGAAACTTGAAGAACTTCTGAAGAAGGGGTATATACGCCCAAGTGTGTCACCTTGGGGTGCCCCAGTCTTGTTTGTGAATAAGAAAGATGGAACATTAAGATTGTGCATTGATTTTATACAGTTGAATAAAGTGACTGTTAAGGACAAGTATCCTCTGCCAAGGATTGATGATCTTTTTGATCAATTGAAGGATGCAAAGATATTTTCAAAGATAGATCTCAGGTCAGGATACCATTAGGTAAGGATTAAAGAGGAATATATCAGCAAGACTGCTTTCAGGACAAGGTATGGTCATTATGAGTTCACAATGGTTCCATTTGGGTTGTCAAATGCACCAGTTGTTTTCATGTGCTTAATGAATGGTGTTTTCTGAGAATATTTAGGCAAGTTTGTCATTGTCGTTTTGGATGGCATTCTCATATATTCCAAGTCAGAGGAAGAGAATGAACATCATTTGAGGATGGTTTTTCAAGTATTAAGGGAGCATCAATTGTATTCCAAATTGAGCAAGTTCTCATTTTATCAGAAACAAATTCACTATTTGGGTCATATCATTTCAAGGTATGGGATAGCACTGGATCCCGAGAAGATAGAAACCATTAGAGAATGGGCAGTGCCAAAGAATGTGACAAAGGTGAGATCATTCATGGGCCTTACAGGATACTATAGGATATTTATAGAAGGATTTTCAAAGATTGCACACCCAATCACTTCTTTGCAAAGAAAGTGTGTGAAGTTTCAGTGGACATTGGATTGTGAAAAGAATTTTCAACACTTGAAACAATTATTAACAAGTGCTCCAATATTAAGGATAGCAGGCCCAAATGAAGACTTCATTGTATGCACAGATGCATGTAAAGAGGGACTTGGTGGAGTCCTCGGTCAAAATGGCTTTGTTATATGTTATGAATCAAGGAAGTTGAAGGAGCATGAAAGAAACTATGCCACTCATGATTTGGAGTTGGCAGCCATAGTACATGCCTTGATGAAATGGAGACACTACCTCATGGGGAAATGGTTTGAGATGAGGACAAACCAAAATGGTCTGAAATATTTGTTCGATCAACCAACTTTAATTTCTAGGCAAAACAGATGGTTAGAATTTCTAAGCGAATATGACTTTGATATAAAGCATATCAAGGGGAAAGAGAACAAAGCGGCTGATGCACTCAGCAAAAGAGTGCATGAAATGCATGCTACAACCATTAGCATGTATCAATCAGATTTGAAAAAAAGAATTATAGAGACTTTCAAATCAGATTTACAATACAAGGAATTAGTGGCAAAACTACAACAAGGTAATTTACAGCAAAAAATTGAATACAAACTAGATAAGGATGAAATTCTCATGTATAGGGGCAGAATTTATGTACCAAAGTCCCAGGAGTTGAAAAATCTGATATTGAGATAAATGCATAATGTGCCTTATGTTGGGCACCCAGGATATCAGAAACCACCTTTCTTTGTCAATTCTACGTGAGATATTAAATGTGGTTAACCAAATATCCTTAGTTTTAGCCAGCATTTAAATTTATTATATTACGTATATTTCATATTTGTAGTTTTCCTTAACCCTTAAACTTGAGACATAAACCAAGTATATAGAGATTATAAACATATAAAACTAGATATAGGGGATGATTAAGATGAAATATTTGAAATGTAGTAATTCTTGTATTATGAGAATCAAAAGAAAGAAAGCAATGTTCACTTTCCTCTTAAGGTGGGGAAACCTTTCACTAAGAAAATCTCCATATACAATAACACTCCTTAAAGCATTCCATAGTCTCTTAGATCTTTAAATGGATTCTAAAAAAAAATACCCTAACTACTTGTGGTCTCATCATTAGTGATTACAACTACTTAGTGGGCCTTATTTAGTAAAGAGGACCCCTTTACATTAAATTACTATCCTCTATTTTCTAATGGGCCTTATTCAAAGACGATTGATGCATACATCAATTGGCTAACTCCAAGGTAGCCTAAAGTCGGGATGTTGGGGTAGGAGCATAATAATATTACTAAAGCCTAGGCCCCCATCCTCACTCAGTATAAAAATGGTGTCACTTTACATACATATACATACTTATCATAGAAACACACTAAGTCATTTCATATAATCTTCTAGGTAACAATGGAACCATGTCATATCTTAACCCACCATTTAAATTCGTATTTCAAGGAATGTTTATTTAAACCAACCTTCTAATTTATTACATTGACTAACATCCATAAGCCAAAACAGAGAAAAAAAAGCACAAGAAAACATCTTATAATCATTGTAATATTTAATACATTTTAAGTTGGTAGTAAACTCTTTTAGAAGTGAAAACTTGCATGTATGTGCAACCACTAAGGATGCAAATGTGGCCTGCAAATAGCCTTTAATGATTATCCATTATAATGTTATATCATAGCACATAAAGAGTGTAATATTTTTTCTAACTTAGATAACATTTATATTAGAGACTCTTATAGTATGTGTATACCTTGATCTTCATATTTGTGTTCATTGGTACTAAGTATAGCATATAAATTGAGCAAACTATTTATCTCTAGAAATGATAGTAGAAACTAAAGTGTCAATTATTGGCTAGGATTGATCCAGGTGGATATCGGTGGCCACCCACCTATTCCAGCTTACTCAAAACAGTTTGTTGGCAATTTACTATTTTTAGTAGTTTTTCGGTTCCTAAATTTTCAGGGCCATTTTGAGGGCCTAAACGGCATTTTTTTTTCCTGATCGAGCATCTCAATCATAGCCAAATGACTTTATTGAGACCCAAAATTATTCTCCTCATCGATACCTTTCCAATGAGCTATCATGTGCCCCAAACAGAGATCGTATGCCAAAGTTAAGCCCCTTGGAAGTTGATACACCAAACTACCCAAAAAGAGGTCCATAAAATTGTTGCCTTTTCATCTTCCGGGGTTAGGGTTTTGGATTTTATTTATTTTAAAAAGGCCTTTAGAGCCTCAATTTAACATCCATCTTCTTGCTAATGAGCATAACCATCACATCTCTTCTTAGAGATAAGCTGCCACCATTCTAGCGAGTCTTTCACTCTGTAATTTTACAGTTCATTACATTTCACTCATTAATAGAAATTGTGTATTATTGTATATATGTTCCTCTTTTTATATACATCTGATATATATATATAAATGTTATAATGTTGGATCTCTTGCAATATCTCGGTATATTTCTTTATTATATCTCCGCTCTCATTTCGTGTTGAAAATAATCCGGATCAAGGACTCCAATGATAGCACTCAAATATTGCATATATTCTTTCATGCAATCATGAAATAAAATTTCTTAAACAACTTTTAGGATAGGAAAAACTTAATTGACACTCAAGGAACAAATTAATGGATTGGCTGCTTAAAATACATGAGATGAATACATTTAATACAATTCACATGACTATGAGGAGTTGTTATATTGATTTCACTAAGATGCTTAATAGAAGACAAGTGCTCACATATCATGGTTTTGTAAATTTTATAATAACTTGTGAATGAATATAAAGAGTATTCCCTTCATACTATATCCCATATGAACTTATTAATGTCAACTCTATGTTTACACTATTCTCGCCCCTGAATTGCAACTAGATTTTGGCTAATTCTACTCAAATCATACTAGATAGAGCATGCCATGTGCATTTATTTTCTATGTTGAATGCATGAGAAGTGGAGTCATGCTAACAATCCAATTCGGCACATAACATGCATGAGGTGAGATTTCATTTAAACACATACGCCCCACAAGTTTTTTGGGTGGAATTTCATTTCATAAAGGTTTAAACAATTACTTGCACCTCCCTTCAACATCAACAAATCCATTTTGATTTTAATCTTACATGAATACCTAAAAAATGATACCATTACAAAAAAGTCCCCTTTTACAATGATCTTTATAGCTCCCTATCATCAATGTTGTAGAATGGATTTCCCACCTTCATGTCAATTTATAGAATCACAATCACTAACAAGTACTATTTTCAAGGATTCTACTACACTTTTTCCATGTTTTCTTCACTAACACTAAACCTATTATCAGTTTTGACATTTGCAATGGCCATATTCCAAATATTACTATGTCATGTAAACCAAACTTTTTGAAATGGTACTACTAATATTCTCTTTCGCATATGGATTTGAACATAGATGATTTTAGGGGATAAATTTTGCAAATGGGCTAATTTTTTATGGATTCCCCAAAAAACATTCGCCAATTTCCATTTCTTTCTAAAAATGATTCTCCCAAATTCTATAGAAAAAACTATTTTACCTTAAAAATCGACAAAACTTTATAGACACTATATAAAATCCTTAAAAATTTGAATATTTTTACAAAACTATCACCAAACATTTTACATCTTGCATATTAAGGACTAGTAATATTAGCCCAGGTTTCTACATTTTAATATAAATTTTCATCCTTAAAATCATCCCTGGATTTTAATGCTTATTGAGTTACAATAAGAATCTTGATAGGTTAATGTGATAAAGGAAAACTATTCATGATGCTAGTTCAATTTGTGATTTTTTTCTAGACTTTCTTTAAAATTTAATTTATAAACCTAAAGTGTAAATAATATACAACTTTGTTACTCTCATCCTTGTTTCAAATATAAAATCACATTCTTGATTATATAGTTAGATTGTTTGAAAATAATAATGTGTATCATGTGTTGAAATTTGGTATGCTCGTTTAACCATAGACAATGTCACATCATTGTCACCTAACCATAGGCACAAGGCCACCCCCGAGCACCCTAACCTTTACTTAGAATAATTCTGGTAAGCCTACTCCAAAACCAATAGATAAACCCTAGCTGCTAACTGTACAAAATACTCAAGACAAGTAGACCACTCCTTCTCCAAGGGTAGCGCACAAACAAATTACCATACACAACTGCAATAGGTGCAGTTGCACTACTCTCTCAAACTTGCAACATACCTAGAAATAATGTCACCAAGAGTATCACCAAGAATGTCACCAAGAGAATCACCAAGAGAATCACCAAGAATATCACCAAGAGAATCACCAAGAGAATCACCAAGAATATCACTTAATAGCGCTAGAGAGAGACCAAGACCAAGAGATGACCATACGCCCGTATTCCTCCTTTCAGTTGCAACTGCATCTCTCCACAATACTTGCGCACTAAATGGGTATCCAAATGAGCTAAAACATCCTCTATATATATTAAACTGTCCAATGACTTTTCTGGCTGGGCTGACCTAACTTTCTGGTAATTATATTTTCTATTTATATTTTTCTTGTGGAGTCGAATTGTATTTCTAGAAGATAATATTCTAATATTATTTATTATTCTAGCCAACTTGTCTTCTATGGTTTCCACACATCTGTTTAATGGTTCATCGTCTTCCAGATTATTCTATTATAAGTCAAAGGTTACACATGGAGGTTAATAACTCAAGTAGCTACCAAAACATCAACACTCTCTCCTAGCTAGGGAGGTATTAACTAAGATGTTCTTCATGTAGTGGTCTCAAACACATCCATCCATCTCACATGGCATGGGAAAGAATCACATGGTACTGTATACCAGTCTACAGGTAGCATCAACATATCCACACAGGATATCCATAGTGCAACATGACTTCACCCCATTCATCTAAGGTCTGTGAGTAGCTCTCAATAGCTACAACATGTCCCCAGGACATCCACTACCGTGCAATGCATCAATACAGGATCATGTGCACCCTCGGTCTTAGTGTGAACCCTTTTTCATGCTAGATGAGATCCACCTATCTCAGTGCCAGCCCTTTTTCATGCTGGATGATAACACTCAGTGCCAACCCTTTTTCATGTTGAATGAGAATATTCAATGCCATCCGTTTTTCATGCTAGATGAGTTCCACTTGTCTTAGTTCCATCCCCTTTTCATGCTGGATGAGAACACTCCCTTTGAATAGGGACCAAACCAAGCTTGTCCATGAAGTACTCAAACTTCATCCTCAACAACAACTTGGTAAACGCATCTGCAACGTAATCCTTTGTAGTCACGAAACTAGAGACTCACTGCTCCCTTCTAAAGTATATCCATGATATAGTAATATTTTATCTCAATATGCTTCAATGTATAATAGACCACACGGTTCTCTGACGACTTCATGCAACTATGGTTTTCACAAAAGATACAGGTCTCCTCCAACTCGAGATCAAACAATATTGTAATCAGCTTCTGAAGCCAGACTTCTTCACCAAAAACTGAACATGTTGCCACATATTCTTGGTAAAGTCCAAGCTCATCAGAAAATTGTTTGATATGGCATATCATTCCCTGGGTGCGTGCTTAGTCCCATACAAATTCTTCTTCAATATGCATACATGAGACTCCTTCTTATGTATCTTATGGTTTCTATATGTATACTTCTTTTGACTTCTAGAGCAAGTGTCTTTTCATAGTCTTCTCCCTCTTGCTGGGAGAATCCTCTGGACACAAATAAGGATTTTTACATCTCTATGTTGCCATCAGAAACATGTTTGATCTTGTAGATCAATTTGGAATTCACCATTGACTTACCTTATGTTCTCAAGGTAAAATATCAATATTCCAGTCCTTCTGACTGGCTTCCTCCTCTGTCACTAAAACTAGGGAATCTTCCCAAGAGGTCTCATATCTCCTCGAAGCCTCTGAAGATTCGATCTAGCCTACTTAACTCATGGCACCTGTCTGTCAGTCTTGGAAAACGTTTATCTCTCCCATATGAATCTGAGGAATACTTTCTGAATGAAATTATTTAAGTCACTAACATTTTTTGAGATCGGGATCACTCTGATTCTTTATAAACTTCAGAGCCATCTACTCCCTCTGTATGTGATGATATCTTTTGAAGTCTCCTATTAATGGTCTTGGGGAGGTTTCTCCTCCTTATTGGATTGTGAGGGTTGACTCCCTATGAACTTTGGCTCCTTATAAGCTGGTACTTTGTGGGGCCTCCTACCTCACCACTGGTGGAGCCATCTTCTCCTCATGATATGGCTTGTCAATTCTATATGGCTTTTCATCCTGCAAAGTGTCACGGGACCATGCTAGTCTCTTCGTGGTTATTGTAATGATTCTAGGCAGGCCCTTCTGGCTCTACTAACTCTTCATGATGATCTGATGAGTGATCAACTACACTAGAGGAATTTGTTCTGTCATCTTTGGATCCTTCTTCTCCTTACAATCAATCCCCATATGATATACTATATATCTTGCAAAGTACCCTTCTTCATCTTTTTCTTCTTTGGTACATGGATGTATACGGTTGTGTATACAACTTCTTATCCAGATAGTCTGCTCCTTGTCTCAAACTAGAGACCATCTAATATGTTGTCTCATGGAACCTGCACTATAGCTTTCCTCAGATTTTTCACATGTGACATGCCTGGAACAAGGACAACAAAGGGGAAAACAATGGACAAGAATAATACTCTTATAATCATAAAAAAAATAATGAGAACACTAATCATGCTAGCTCCTTCTCATAGCTATTCCTTGTGACCTGCTTGGAACAAGAGCCAAAATAAAAATACAATAATAGGAACAACACTCTTATTAGTGTTTTGATCAATCATTCTTCCATGGTAACCTCCATGGAATTTATAAAATAACCTTCCTGAGACAAGAGAAACAAGAGAAAAAAGTATAATAGCATTTTCATAAGAACATATCTATGTCAATAAGAATAAAATAGAATCTCATGGTAATCATCATATTATTACCAATATGACCTTCCTGAAAGAAAAACAAGAAGTATCTCGTAGAGGAGATGTTAGTTCATCTTGAAAACAATCACATTAAGCATTTATATCACTAGTACTCACATGTTTCCAAGTATTCATTGTATCCAGCAGTAATATAACCTTTCAAGGATTGTTGTCACAACTAGTAATGTATTAATTATCAACCTTGATATGTGCAAATTGGAAAATTATTAATTTAATTAATCAAACCTGGAACCTTGAATCTTAACTTCAAGAACGAGTGTTGTTGATTTTCTTTCAAGTCTTCTTCACTGAAGATGACAAGTAATCTATTCAACATGTTTCATGTACTTAAGAAAATATGCTTTCTTGACATAAATTTGAGTTAGAGAATATAATGCAAACAAACTCTAAAATCTCAAACTTAATCAATCTAATACTTTGACTAAACTTAGTTTCTAACTTTAACTTTGAACAGAGGTTAGTGTGATAATCACAACTTCAATAGATAAAAATACAACTAGATGCTCATAAGATCACAATAATGCCATAACAACTAAAGGCATGTGAAAAAAATCAAAACTTGAGTGTGTTGTTCCTATGAATTTGTTGGATCTGAGATCCCTCCAAATCTATGATTGTTCCTTCGACAAGAGATCCATTCTCCTTCAATCACACTTAAAATAGCGATACAGTTTAAATATATATAAGCACATACCTCTGGCAACATCGGCAGGCAATGGCACCATCTGACAGTAGCGGCAAGAACTGGTGAACCTTAAAACTTAAAAGGTGCTCCAACTTGTAATCTAAAGGTATATGGAGATGCTCTAGGGTAAGGCACACTATGGAAACTAAAAATTAGTCCCAAAACTTCACAAAAACTGTCACTGCAACTGGTGTTGGCACTACAACTAGTGTTGCAACTTGCACTACAACTGGTGCTGCAACTAGCATTGTAACTGGTTCTACAACTGGTGTTGCAACTGGCATGAAGCAACTAGCATGAAGGAACTGGCAATGAAGACCTAGGGTTTTATGAGGAAACCCTAATTTCTCAACTTCAGAAATTTGCAGATCTGATTCATGGAAGAGATGTTCCTTACTTAGACGACCTTCTTAGTGAATTCAGTAAGTGCTCAATGAGCTTGAAAATGGGGGAAATTGAGGATCTTCCTTCCAATGGTTAGACTGTTATGAAGGAAACCAACTCTTAAACCATGTTGAAATTTTGGTATGCTCGCTTAAACATACAAAATGTCACATCATTGTCACCCAACCATAGGCACAAAGCCACCCCCGAGCACCCTAACATTTACTTAGAATAATTTCGGCAAGCCTACTCCAAAACCAACAGATAAACCCTAATTTACAACTACAACAACAACTCAAGACAAGTAGAGCACTCCTTCTCCAAGGGTAGTGCACAAGAGAGAAAGTCTCCGTATACACAAAACAAGTACCATACACAAGTATAACAGTTGTAGCTACACTACTCTCTCAAACTTGTGCCATACTTAGCAAGAATATCACCAAGAGTATCACCAAGAATATCACCAAGACAATCACCAAAAGAATCACCAAGAATCACCAAGAGAATCACCAAGAATATCACTTGATAGCACTAGAGAGAGACCAAGACCAAGAGATGACCATACGCCCTTATTCCTCCTTATAGTTGCATTTGCAGTTGTAGCTGCAATCGCAACTCTCCACAAGACTTGTGCACTAACTGGGTATCCAAATGAGCTAAAACGTCCTCTATTAATATTAAACTCTCTAGTGACTTTTCTGGCTAGGCTGACCTGACTTTATGGTAATTATATTTTCTATTTATATTTTTCTTGTGGAGCCAACTTGTATTTCTAGAAGATAATATTCTAATATTATTTATTCTGCTAGCCGACTTTTATTCTCGGGTTTCCACACATCTTTTTAATGGTTCATTAATTTTCTTGTGGAATATTCTATTATAAGTTAAAGGTTACACGTGGAGGTTAATACCTCCCATAGCTACCAAACCATCAACATCATGTTTGTAAAGTATTAAGTCTCATCACATTGTCATGGACTTCTTGATTAACATTGACATATTTTAATGTAAGTATTAAAATCATGTGAACATTGATGTAAATATACTAACCTTAGTTAATATGCTTTTATGCGATATAAATAATATTTACTATTTTGGAAGTAGTTTTCTCATTGTGATAGTTTTGGTTGTTATAGCATGCCTAAGTACAATGTATTATATTAATAGATGTTTCATTGTGTTGAGAGGTGTATTCTACAATTCAATTGAGATTTTTTGTTGTTGTTATAATATGCTCTAATACAATACAACATATTAATGATTGTTCCAGTGGTGTTGAGAAGCAAATTTTACATCTCAATATGAAGGACACCATTACATGTACTTCCCCTCTATAACACTTATGTCAACCAAAAAATAGAAAAATATTTTTTTTCATGCATGTTTGATAATAATAATAATAATAATAATAATAATAATAATAATAACAATAACAACAACAACAACAACAACAACAATAATTTAGAAAATTTTCTAAGTAAAATAAATAGGATTTAAAATACAAACTCCTTGCCCTATTATATTAGAAAAATGGCTACGTTACCTTTATAAGGAGAAGCATTATGCAATTTATTATATTTCTTATCAACATAAAGAATATGGAGAGGAATAAATTATTGATGCAAGAAAAGATTGCATATTAAGATAAGGGTGGTCCAAGTGGATATTGGTGGCCATCCACCTATTCTACTAACTTGGAATGGTTCCACATCTTGACAGTGTTACAATAGTTTTTCAGGCTTTAACTTTCGATGTTTCTTGGGGGAATTTCCTTGTTCTTTTAGAAATTGACAAAGGTTACAAAATTCTTGAATGCATGGCTTTCCATTCCAGACACATATAGAATGGATTAACCTTTCTAATGGTCCTATAAATTCCATAAATGGAGTTTCTATGCAAAATTTGCACCTGGGAAGTTGATGTATCAACTAGAATCCTTGGGGCACACATTTCTTTTGTCATGTCATTTCCTAGGAGTTTTACATTTTATGGCATCATAATTTATGTTAAAAGGTAGTTTTATCCTCTTGTAATTTCTTCTTGTGAATGAGGAGAGCCAACACATCTCTCTTCATAGATAAGCTACCACTATTCTAGCTAGTTTAAATTGCTGGGAAATTTATAGTCATTTTCCATTTTCATTCATTATTAAAAATTTGTTTTGTTGTATTATCATGATGGTTTGAAATGGATTAAAAGGTGGGAAATTGAAGAAAAAGATTTGTCAGATTAACTATTGGACATTTAAGACTTGGAATAAAAGAGGGTAATATAGAAGTTGTGACAAGAAATGGGCAAGAAAATGAGATTCTATCAAGATCACATCAACTTGATGATTACTTACACAAAAAATAGTGCCTCCAATAGAAAATATATTTTCACAAAAAACATTTACTTTGTCAATCCAGACTAGGTTCTCATCACATAGCAATGGATACAAGAACGTGGAAAAATATAAACAAGGCAGTATGTCTATTCTTGCTTTGCAAACAATGTGAAATTAAGGATGAGTTTCATGTGATGATACAATATCCTATGTATGAAGAATTAAAAGAGAAGCACTCAATTAAGCATGAATATTTGAGTAGTTTATAAAGCTTGTTGAATTTTCCAACAAAACAAATATGTAGTTATATTAAGGATGTTTTACAACAACACCAAAAGCTAAGAGTGTAAGTTTATCTATCTACACACACATCTTAATCCTCATTTAATAAAGTGTTGGGTGGGATCAAATCAATATAAATGTAAACTTTTCATTTTTGGACAATAAAAAAAAACTTTGTATCTTGACTTCTTACATAATAAAAAAATTTGTGAGTAAGAGGGATTTGATCACTTTGGTATGGAATTAAAATGAATCTACATTGGTATTTAAAAAAAATAATTCATGAAAGAAAATAATAACAACGATAATAATCAATTTGTTTACATCATGTCCATGTGACAAACCATTTATGGTCTGTAGCTAGCAAACTAGGTGTCAAGTATAGTATCAAAATATGTGTTTCAAAGGTCATGCCCATAACTCTAACTATCAACCATGTCACCAAATATAATTAGAAAAACCATCAAATATCTAAGAATTTTTTTATAGATTTGAGAAAAAATTTCAATGAAAAAAAGTAAAATTTATCTACTTATATACTTACTTCATCAAAAACATCCAAAATAATAAATATATTCTGAGACATGTGAGTGTTTTTAATCACACTAATAATAATTTAATTATTAATGATAATTTAATTATTGTTCAATAATGAAACTATATTATTATAACAATTTGGTACAATCATATTTCATAAACATAAAATACTAGTAGATTTCTCCTTTTTATAAGCATTAGAATATGTTTATCATAATTCCTTTATTTTGAGTATACACTCATTAAAAAAACATTTAAAAAATTGAATTTCAAAATCATAATTATAATATTCTTTTATTTTGAGTATACAATCATTAAATAACATTAAAAAAATTAAATTTTAAAATCATAATTATAATAAAATGAACTTTTCTCTAAATTATAGTTATAATAAATTTAATTTTAAATTTATCATAATAAATATTATACTTATAATAATATTCAGTTTTAAATTTATCATAATAATTGTAATTTACAATTATATTGTGAAACAATAATATAATATATGTTGTCAATATCATATTCAAAAACATATGTTATATAATTTATTGAGAAGAAAGTTTTACTTATATATCTATCTAAAATGCTTAAAAATGGTAATATTCTCTATCTAAGTAGGGAATATAGTAATCAAAGTGACTTTGATAGAGAATGTAATAATCAAAGTTACTTTGATAGTTGTATTTATTAATTTTTATGATTATTTAAGTTATGTTTTTTCACATGTATCTATTTTAAGTTTTTAGGAGAAATTTCTTTCAATCATCTTAATGTGATTAGCATTTTCATGAAGATTCTCACCAATATTATACTTGGTATTTTGATCAATGTTCATGTAAACATTATTACTAAAAAAAAATTATAAACTTTACTATAATTATTTAGCAGATTATTTTTAGGTTAAGAATATTTTACATTTTAAAAAATTATGTAAATCCACCAACTTGAAATGAGAAAAAACCTATATACTATAATGATAGATACTCTTATATACTATAATGATAGATACTCTTATTATGGATTAATGAAAAATAAGAATATAGATTGAAGAAGGCATTATGTCCTCCTATGAGCTTTCACAACCATTTTTAACCATGTAAATCAACCTGCTTGAAATGAAAAAAACTATAAATTATAATAGTGGATACCATTTATAATAATGGTGGATACTCTTATTATGGATTAACGAAGAATAAACTTATGGATTGAAGAAGGCATTATGTCTTCTCTGACCTCTCACAACCATTTTTTTTTACAGTTTCTACTTGTCGTCCTTACCATTATACCATCACCTTTTTCCATCGATAGTGCATGAACTATGCCATGTGGTTAACTAAATCGCCTTGCTTTTAGCCCATCAATATATATATAAATCATCAATAAATATAAATATAA
>JASDQU010243971.1:10520-25510 GCA_032191745.1 Picea mariana | reverse complement strand
AATTACGCATATGATAATTATGAGTAATTATATCATAACACAATGAGGTTAATTTCTCCATAATATACTTAAGTTTATTAACCTTAATTAAGGTATATAATTCAATCCCTCCCTGACATGCAACTCCTTACTGAATTTGCATGTAATTTAACACACACACACACACACACACACACACATATATATATATATATATATATATATATATATATATATATATATACTCGGGAAAATGATTAATTATATTCAATTTGATATTTAATATTACAAATTTAGTCTTTTATCAATTATATTATAATATAATTCTATTTAATTATATTATAATATGATTAAACATAGAAAAGGAGCAGTCGAGATTACTAATATCTATTAATATGAAGCCTCCAAACTTCGAAGAAATTCCTCATCATGCTTTTACGAACCCAAATCTCCCAAATGTCAAAGTTCTAGAGGGTCCCACTCATATTGTAAAGTGTTGCAAATATAATTATTTATATTAATTTATAATACAATTAATCACTTTAAATGTTATATCGATATTTGTGCAACCATTGGAGTGGGAAAGGGTAGGTTCGGCCCTTCGTTACTTATGCATTGTATTACCCCAAACATCTCGGAGTCACGGAGCTCTGGAGTCCCGAACTCTCGAAGGGTCCACACTTCACGTGATTTTACATTAAATATTAAATTAAAAAGGTAAAGAGAGTTTGTAATTTATAACCACTCATTATATATATATATATATATATATATATAGATATTACACCTTTTTTGAAATTGTGCCCCAGTTTATAAGGTCTTCAATATTATATTTAATATTTGAGATGAGAGAGAGAGAACTCTGAGTCAACCCCTTCGACTCTCCACCACATTCTTTATACTCCAATCTCCCGAAGCCCCGAAGTGGCCCCACTTATACACCTTTCCACATTATTTAATATTTAAAAAGAGTCGGCTTCATTCACATGTAACCATTTTAATAAACCTTAAAATAATATAATATAATATAACATATTTCTCGAAAATTACGTCCAGGTTTTAAATTCTCCAATATTATATTTAATAATTGAATAGAGAGAGAATGTTCTCTGCATCAATCTTCTTTGGCTCTTCCAGGCAACTCTTCATCCTCAATTAACCCGGAGTTCCAGAGTCTCGAAGGGGACCCACTTGTAATTACATTGTGGTTTAAATACAATGAAATATTTTGGATTATAATATAATATATATTGTATTAAAGGTATATTATATTGAATTATGTTAATTGATCACATTAAATACAAAAATTTGATTAATTGTATTTCTTACCTTTACAACCTTGCGCGGGGAAGGAAAGGGTTCGGGCATTCGACGACTTTGGCTTGTGGAATTCCATCACCCAAACATCCCAGAGCCTCGGAACACCAAACTCCTAGAGTTTCGAAGACCACGAGATGGTTGAAGCATTCGGTCATTGTTTATTCCTTGGTGTGTTTGACATTAAAATAATAATTATTATTATATTCTCTTTGGTCTCGAGTCTTTTACGCTCTAGGAGCTTTAACCTCCATTTTCATAATAAAATAATAATAATATGTATATGTATATATCCATATATATACATATGTTTATATATTTGTGCACAGTTATATTACCTGAAGAATTTAAATGAAATTATTTTTTCTTACAAGCAAATAAGAAAAGGAGAAATTTAAATTTTCAATATTTATAAAGGGATTTAATAAAAGTTTATATTCCAAAGAAACTTCTCCATTTTGGAAATTAAAAATAAATTATAATATCTCCCTTCTTGTGGGTAAATGAGTAAATTGTGTTTCCTTATTAGTGTGCTTTACTACTCTTACTAAATTTAAGGAAATTGGTCCTAAGACAAAGATTTACCTCCACAGTAAAATTCGATATTTCTACCAAGATTTACTGCCCACCAAAATTTAAGGGGATTCTTACCAAATTTAGGAGATTTAACACAAGTTTAAAATAAATGTTTATTTATGCCCCAAATAGAATTTTGAGAACTTTTGTGTTTTAATTCAATTAGGAAAATTTCATGTTTATATTCTAATTATTTTTCCTCAATAATCATTTATAAGGACTTTTAATGTTTTCTCATATTTGGGATTATTTCTTAAAGTCCACACAGATATGATATCCTCTAACTTTTCTGGCATAAGATTTGAGGACATACTAAAATAGAGCACTATTATTCAGAAAAATCACCCTCTCTTCTTCCAGATGTGTTATAGAGATTTTTAACTATTCAATCATCATTTCCCAAGCATGCATTAAATTGTATAGCACAGTCAACCACAACATCCACTCCTAGAAATATTATTTTAACACTCAACTAGTCAAGAGATAAGGAATTAAATCAAATGGGCTTCAACTAAGACATTATCTTATTTTACTTTGATTTCTCAAGTCACTTTTGTTAGAAATTAAACTTACACGGTTCTCAAACATATTATAATTTTTTATCTGATCTAAACACTATAGAGATTTAACCAAATATACTTATCTAAAAACCATATAGTGATGCAACTATTGAAAGGGGTTCCCTTTTCCTCCCAACCGTAGGCACAACAACTCCTGGACAGATTTACCGTTGGTCACCCCCTAGCTAGATCATGATGCTCAAAGAGAGACTCTTCCTCTTGTTCAATAATAGCCAGGGATGATGATCACTCACCCCGTCCCACATGAACTTGGCAGATTGGTTTTCTCTCCACCAAGAAAGGGGGCCTACAACGAGTGCTTCCTCAGTCACTCATCTTCTCTGCAACCCAGTTTATCAACTTGGACTGAAAACGTTTCCCAACAAATTCTTGTACCCAAAACAAATTTGTTTCTCAGTTCTCTTCAGAACTAGAGAGTTTCACATGCTCTTCCTCCTCAGAAAATGGTCACCAAAATCATCTCTTTTCTTTCCTTCCTTAGCAAGATTCTGCGGGTCCAAATCCCCATTTCGTGGTCAGGTCAGGAAGTTTTTCCATATGGGTACTCTGCCCATCTCCTCATTGACTCTTGAGGAGGACTTCCCAACTACCAGCTTGAATGGTAATTTACTTTTCTGGGTCAGAGGGATGTTTTGGTTCTGAATAATTTAAATCCAGTAGAGTATTTGATCTAGGTGGATATTGGTGGCCACCCACCTATTCCAATTGGCTCCTCGTGTCCATTTTTGTTCAACACGTTCTTCTATATTTCTTTGTAATTGTGGGTTCTACACTTTTGGGGTTTTCTGAAGCCCCACATCCTCTAGGTGGATATGAGTGGCCTCTCTCCTAATCCAACTAGCTTATTTTGTATGTTTTCCATGTCAGCACATCTTGTTGTACTTTCGGGGTCATTTTGGGGCCCTAAACGTTGTTTTTTTCTGGCTCACCAAGGTCAAACTATAGACAGAGTCAAAGTTTGATGAAGAAATGTGTATTTCTCTGAAAGATCTTTCCAACGGTCTATCATGCGCCTAAAAAGGAGGTCATATTCAAAAGTTACGCCCCTAGGAAGTTGAGGTACCAAATTACACCAACTTACCCATAGAGCCCACATGACTTTTGGTGTTTCACCTTCTAGGGTTAGGTTTTTGGATGTCTAGGGTTTTGGCATTCCTGAGTAATATGTAAAGGGCCTCTGGAGCCTCATTGTAATCCATTCTACTCATATGTATGCACCTAGCAGCCACATATCTTCTCATAGATAGCTACCACCATTCGAGCAAGTTTCAATTATGTAGTTTTACAGTTTCAACCTATTTCATTATTTAATAGAAGATATTGTTCACTATATATTTGTATTATTCTTCATATCTCTGTGTTTATTATATTCAGTCTGTTAATCAGTTCGTTCCGTTCCTAAATCCAGATTAGTGGTATCAGAGCGGTCTTCTCTTCATTTATTTTTCTTCGTGCATGTCCCCGACAAGGTCTGGGTACAAGAAGTTGGGACTCGAACCAATCGATCCATTATCAGATCAGTCACGCCGAGCCTAACAACCACCCATGGGAGATGAAAAGAAAGATGATGGAGAAGGAGATCCTATTATAATGTTTCTCAAGGAATCCCTCGCACGACAAAGGAATGAAATGATGGAAAAATTTACACAGATCCTTCGACGTTTGCCCACAGGAGAATCATCCTCATCGAGTAGCCATGAAACCCCCTTCAAGGTACATGTAAATTTTTAAATTCCATTATTTGAAGCACTGATAGATGCATATGTTGTAGATAAATGGTTGAATCTGATCGAAAGATATTTTTTGGTCCACATTTTTTCCGATATGGAAAAGATCACTTTTGCACTCCTTCAGGTCATTCCCAATGTTAAATACTGGTGGGATACTTACTCTGAGAAAAAGGCCATGGAGGAATCTGGAATATTTTTGGTGGCCCCTACATGGGTTTCCTTTTGGGATGCCATTAAAGAACAATACTACCTTGTTGGAAGTTATGAGGACCAGTACACCATATGGACCACCCTACGTCAAGAAAGGGACCAAACAGTACCAAACTTCACAAATATTTTTCATACCCTACGCACCAAATTGGGTATCAAAGACTCTAAGCATCATCTGGTGCTCAAATATTATGGTTGTTTGCATAGATACATTCAAACAGAAATGGAGTTCCTTTACATCGTCTCATTAGGCATTACTTATAGATACGTTGTCAAGATTGAACAAAAATTTAAGCAGAAACAACGAGATTTTGGATCTGCAAACCCCGCATAGCCGAAGCAGGGCAAAGGCAGCCCCTACACACACAACAAGGGACTGGGTCGAGATGGTCGCCCTCATAAAATCTAGTCCAAGCCGCATCACAATAAGGGAAATGAGAAGACGAAGAAGGACACGGGAAAATGGTGTGAGTACCATAAAAGTCCTTAGCACAACACCGATGAATACCACTCCAAGCAGTCCCTCGTGGTCGAGATGAAGGCTTCCCAGTCAGAGGTCGATTCTGATTCCAAGTCAAATCTTGAAGGAGGGAAGCAGATTATCGATGTTGAACCCACTTCCACTGTCACCACCACCAAATTACAACCAAGCGAATCAGAAGAATCAAAGGAAGGGGAACACCTCTTTCACCCACATATGTGGGTCAAGAGGGATCCGATTCATTACATTGTCGACAGTGGTAGTCAGAAGAACCTGATTTCAGTAGAGGTCGTCAAGCGGCTGGACCTACCAACGACACTGCACCCACAACCCTACACCATCGGTTGGCTTCACCAAGAAAGAGATATTTGTGTCAACCAATAGTGTCGTCTACCCTATGGCATCAAGCCTTTCAAAGATGAGGTACCATGTGATATTTCTCCCCTTGAAGTTTGTGATGTTATTTTAGGAAAACATATTTTTGGAAGCTTTATGTTGTGTATGAGTTTAGACCCCGCAGTGTTATTATTACTTTGGGTATACAATTGTACATGATCCCCAAGGTAGCATCGCATATTTCTATTTCTTTAATCTCTAATAAGCAATGCAGTAAGGTCATTTCATAGACCTTGAAGTTTGTCTTTTTTGTGACCCATGCTCACAATAAGTAGAAGGTCGCCACCACATCCATGGCCTCTACACAGCGCCTATCTTTGCAGCACCAACAAGTGGATGGGATCGTGGAAGAATACAAAGACATTTTCTCCTCACCTACAGGGGTAACGACACACTGCAAAGTCAAGCATCCAACTAATCTGACCCACGACACACCTCTACCTAATGGACTAGTCTATTGATGCTCGTTAATGAACAATGACAAAATCAAGCGTCATATCCGAGAGATCTTCAAAAGGGGCACATCATACCCAGCTCCTCCCCTTGCAGAAGCCTGATTGTACTGGTGTAGAAGAAGGACGGGATGTGGTGACTCTGCATTGATTACAGAGCCTTAAACAAAATCACAGTCAAGAACCGCTACCTCATTCCCAGAATTGATGACCTTCTTGACCAACTCAAGGGGGCCAAGTTCTTCAGCAAGATTGACCTAAATTCTTGCTACCACCAGGTTCCCATTGAACCAACTGATGTATGGAAGACAACCTTCAAGTCTAAAGAAGGTCTCTATGAATGGTTGTTCATGCCCTTTGGCTTAACAAATGCATCGGCCACTTTCATGAGATTGATAGATGATGTATTGAGACCCTTCACCAAATCCTTTGTGGTAGTATATTTGGATGACATCCTCATCTTCAACAGAACGTGGGAGGAGCACATGCGGCATATTCAACAGGTTTTGAGCACTCTGCAGAAACACGATCTTTATGCCAACTTGGAAAAATGATCTTTTGGCATGAACAGGGTCCAATACTTGGGCTACATTGTTGATGAGCATGGGGTACATGTTGATCCAGCTAAGATCCAAGTCATCCGTGACTAGCCATCCCCGACCACACTGACCGAGCTCCAAATCTTTTTGGGACTAGCCAAATTCTACCGACGGTTCGTGTTGGGATTCTCCCATATTGCATGGGCCCTCATCTAGGTTACCAAGGGTGGTGGTAGGGCCAAGTTCGTGTGGGGGAAGGAGAAACAATGAGCATTCGATGATCTGAAGCATCGCTTGTGCTCAGCTCCAGTACTTGCCTTGCCCGATTTGCAACAACCATTCGAGATTGAGACTGATGGATCTAACTATGTTGTGGGCGTAGTTTTCACTTAGCACGGGTATCCAGTGGCATACCATAGTGAGACACTCTCTAATATGGTCCGTAAATACCCCACCTATGACAAGGAAATGCATTACATTATACAATCATGTCGTCAATGGAAAAATTACATTCCAGGGAAAGAGACGATCATACACACTGATCACAAGCCTCTGTAGTTCATACAGACACAAGGGAAATTGCATAATGACCACCATCAGAAGTGGTCCACCTACCTGCAGTAGTTCCATCTCAACATCAAGTATAAGACATGTATCTCCAATTGTGTTTTTTACTGCCTCAGTTAGCCTCCTTTGGCTTCAGTCACCACTATGCTCCATTCATGTGGACATGAAGCATCTGAGTGGCCCCAACTTTATCAGCAAGATCCGGACTTCGCCACCACCTACTAGCTCTTGGGTATAGGTGCAACTATCACTGATTTTCACATTCAGGATGGACTCTTATGCCACCTGGTCCATCTCTGTGTTCCTACAAGAGAGCGTGCAAAGCTGATTTGGGAAGCCCACTACAGTCGGGTGGCAAGGCATTTTGGTGTGGAGAAAACTGTGGTTGTTCTTCAGAAACGGTGTTATTGGCCAAAACTTCGATAGGACGTCAGCAAGTATATCATATTTTTCACTTCCTGTGCCATTTCCAAAATAGCCATCAAGAAGCAAGTCTTATACACCCCTCTTCTTATGCCTGATAAGCCTTGGGAATCCATTTCAATGGATTACATGTCTGGCTTGTCGTCCACCAAGAAAGGTAATGACTGCGTGTTTGTGGTCGTTGATCGGTTTTTGAAGATGGCCATCCTCACAACCTGTAAGAAGAATGTCACAGCGGAAAATACTACCAATCTCTTCTTCGAACGAGTGTGGGTCCACTTTGGGATACCACATACCATCATCTCTGACCGAGACAACAGGTTCCTCAACACCTTTTGGTTGAGTCTCTAGTCTCTATTGGACACCAAGCTCACAAAATCCACTACTTTCTACCCCCAAATTGATGGAAAAACAGAGGTCATCAATCGGATGATTGTACACATCATGCGTATGTACAATTCTAAGCATCCATGTACATGGGACGAGAGTCTCCCATATGTCCAACACGGTTACAACAAGGCTCTACGTAGTTCCACTGACCATAACCCATTTCAAGTGGGTCTAGGTTTCCAACCTTTGGGACGCATTGATGTTGCACTTCCTCTTGCCACCGCACAGACAGAATCTTCCCCTGATCAGTCTGCGAGAGACAAAGCCACCAGATTCATTGAGTGGATTCAACACATCTGCCAATAGGTCCAAGAGATTTTGTAGAAATCCAATGCTAAGTACAAGAAATGCCATGATCAACACAAGTTTCCACACTAGTTTCAAGTTGGAGACAAAGTCTGGTTACATCTGCATAAGGAGCATCTCATCGAGCCCCATCAAAAGCTTCTCCCACTTTGTTATGGGCCTTACACTATCACTAAGGCTATGGGTAGCAATGATTTTGAGCTCAACACTCCACCATTCCTTGGTGTGCATCCAATCTTCAATGTGGACCTCCTTTGACCATATTTTCCACCATTATTGGACACCTCTAAGATCGCAGAACAACTGACACCAACAGAACTCAATCTTGACTGCATGGAATGAGCATCCACTGACCGGATAGTTGTTGGCAACCAATTCATTTTTTATGATCCTATAAGCTGCCTACACCTTTGTCTTGCAAACATCAAGTTTTTTGTCGCATTTTTCAAATAGATGACATTTTCATTTCTTACGACATTTACACATTTGTCTTCGTTAAGTTTTCACGACTGTAAGCGTGAAAAATTCTCCTTTCGAAGTTGTTTTTCGATCATTATCTGAACTGTCAATATCTTTTATGTCCTTACGCCTATTTGCGCTTACCTTATATAGTTCATTATACAAATGGCAAGGGTCTCTAATCAGTTCTCATACTTCGATTGATTGTATAACCTGGTCTTATTGAGTTTGCAAGGCATTTAGCAGTTGGATGTGCACTTTATATGACTTGCCTGATCATTGATTCTATGAAAATGCATAGGGGTTATGATTAAATTTTTTTATATATATATGATATAATCCTTATGTTAATCTTTTCATAAATTTTGGCTTTTCGACATATGAATACCGTTTGGCACCTTGGTTAAACTTTTGATTATATACATTGGCGCATAGTTGATTTTGGGTTTTGATTTATATGTCGGATGTTTAAACATTATGGTATAACATTTGCGTGCATTGGTATACACATTGGATTTCATTGGTTATACACATGACTTATTGGTTGAACTATTATTATGGAGTGAACAGCTATGAAAATTGGCGGTTGTACTTGGATAATCAATATTTTGCATGGCAGTGAATAACTCCACCACCCTCGCATGCTCGCATTAATGCTTACCCCTTTTGCTCGTTCATTGCTGTTAGCTTGGGTAGCTCTGCTCCTGTATGCGTTGGTGAATTCAAACCCTTCCCTTACCATGTGTTCGGCTCCATGGCACCAGTCGTGTGAGTCGAGCCTAATGGCCATCAAGCCCTATTAATGTTTGACAATGCCTGCCAAGATTTGGAAGACAGTGGATGGATTACCTTCGTGAAACGATTCGAGGGTTTTAACCTTTGTATAGTACGACAGTTTTCCATGACCTTCGATGGTTGTCGAGCCAAGGTCGGTGATATACAGTTAGAGATCGATGAACAGTTTATCAGCTCAGCCACGGGGTTACCTACCTCGGGACAGCGTTGGTTTAAGAATTGCAAGGTCGAGGAAGTGCCATGGACATTGTTGTTTCAATCGCGCAAAGTCACCTCTTGCGACAGAGGTATGCCCGTATCTATCCTCAAACCACGATGGCACGACTTGTTAATGATACTTAAATAGTTCGTGACCTGTGAAGGTCGATATGGACTTGTGTTCCTTTACCACCTGCATCTACTGATGATTTTTATAGGGTATCCTCTAAACATGCCTTTCTATTTTCATCGGAGCTTGTATAAGATGTCAAAAAGATATAAAAGGCAGCAGGCTGACAGCAGCTTGTTCCACCATGGGCTTATTAAGCTCATCATTGTTTATTATTTGAGTTTGCATGGTGATACTTGGAAGGCTTTCATCGCCCGTAATGGCTTTGAAGACATCGACCCTATACAGGTTGATAAACCTGTGGTAATTGAAACCAAGGCTGAACCGCCTGTACCCTTACACCTCCTACTGCCTAAACCCTCGGTCGACCCTCCTGTTGACTCACCCGACACTGTAACTAAGAGTGCAGAGGCCATTACAAAACCCGTGAGCAAGAAGCCCAAGGAAAACATTGCTGCAAATGCCAAAGGGAAAAGGAATGCCCGGCTCATTTAGAGAATGGCCAGAAACAAACCAAAACCCTCTGTCGAGTCTAACCCTATCATCCTAAGTGAAGACTCTGATTCTGATATTGAGCGTTTTCTAGCCAGTGAGTATCCCTACTTGCAAGGTTTATGTGCCGATCCCCCTTATGATTTTGTGTCAAACCTTCCCCCCTGCCTAAAGGACGATCCTAACTACCCAGGTATTAAGTTGCCTCGTGAAACCCTCGGTCATTTGCCCAAACCCTCGCCTGCTCTGTCTAAACCCACACAGTCACCCTGTGACCAATGCAATTCATGGTTAGAGCGATATTATATTGATGTTCCTATACTCCAGTCAAAGATTCAATCACTGGAAGACCAGATTGCAGTCCTAACCAATCAAAAATACAAGCTCCAAGCGACAGATAAAAAGCAAAAGACAACTGGCTCCATCCTGTTCAAAAACGTGGAATCAGCCACGGCTGTTGTAAATTCCAAGCTGGCATAATCAAGCAGCCTCGTCGCTACACAGGTATGGTTTTGACATCATTTTGTTTTGTAAATAATCTAGTTTGATATAATGATTTGAATTCATCTTTTAAATAGTTTGATCACTTATCCAAATGCCTCTATCATTCGGTGATCATCCTGTACATGGCTTCATTTTGATTAAAATAGAAAGAGTTTCGATTTGATTTGCTCATAGATTTTTTATGGTTATTCGTTTGGATTTGCTAAGTTTGTCTGAGTGAAATAACGAAAGTAATGGTGTGTTTTCAATTCAATTCATTTTTCACCCACTCCCAACAGGAAGTTTTTATGCTTAATTTAGAATACGATTTTGATCTGATTCGATCTCGTTATCATTTGGACGTTGTGATTGGTAAATGTTTTCGGGAGGATACTTGTTAAGATATGTTGTGTTATATGATTTTCCAAATCATGGGTATCACTCTGTTCAATTCTATTTGGTTAGAAATACTCTGTTTTTATAAAAACAATGATCTCATTTTAGCTTATGCAAATACGCCCGAATTATGGAACAATGACTATTGTTAAACCCAGCCGATTGATTCACTGATCATTGTTAGTTTGATCATTTTTAGGAATTGGATCCTGATTATGATTATTGCTCTGTCCGGTTTTTAATTGTAAAACGAATTGGTCAAACCCAGTTGTGATTCGCTTGATTGGAACGATTTCGTTTTGATCAAAGTTGACCAATACTATTTACCCAATTTGCAATAACAAGTTACGAATCCTATTGCTTATCATTTGAGCCGGCTATGATTTTATTTGAATTAATTTTCACACCACTTCAAATTGATCTATTCATGGCATGAATCATGTGATGTACCAACACGGTCACAACGATTGGAAAATGATCTTGTCGAATTCATATTTCCGTTGACAAGGCAGCGTAATATTTGCTAGGCATTTTGTTTTGATTATAATCGATTTCACAATTGTTGGATTCGATTGGTTTTGGAACGAATTGATTGACTGTGCCATTTTTACCAAATCCTGTTACGATTTTGTTATGAGTCAATTATAGTTTGAATTCGCTCACAGTCTAAATCGCTTGCTATACAGTTATCATGATAATCCTGTTTGATTCGATTATTTCTCCTGTTGATGAGACAAGTATAACAAAGTGTTTTCGATTTTTTTTGTTTTCAATTAAATATCAAAACGATCTCATAACAAAGGGATTCGATTTGTTGAAAAACGATTACGATGTTGTTACATATGATTTCATTTACCCCACTTATGACAATAATCGAAACAGAGTATTGCTATCTCTGTATTCGGTTAAATGATGAGGATCCTGTTTGAGTTCATAATGGAATAATGATTTCAATTTATGATTCGTTCTCAAATAATTATTGCATGTCAATTGAATGGAATTTCTTAAAAGATTTTCGATTAGTTTCAGTGCTGATTGTGTGTCTTTATTTAGACTAGCTACAGAATCAAATGATTCTGTAGCTAGTCTATAGAATTAAATTTTCTATCATTTATTAATAAAAGATCCTTCTAATTTGTTCATTTTTGGTCCTTTTCAGGTGAATTTGAAATTGCATGGGATTTGATGGACAGTTTAGAGGATATTTGAATATTTTAGTTTCATTTTAGTTTCCTACTTTAGACAACTTTGGGATAACTCCCAGATTTCATGTAAACAGTTTTATAACTTCCACAGGGAGGTTTTACCCTGTGGAAAACCTTTAAATACTTATTATTTTCTGTAATAAGGATCATCCTCATTCGTGGGAGAACAAGGATATGGAATTTTAATACAGACTGAGACAGAAATTGATGTTCTACTACAGCTTTAGCTTTTCATAATATCAATATTTTGTTTCATGTTTATGTGTATCAATTTGCATTTGGTTAATGACTACTTTAGTTATCTTAGTATTTTGCAAATGATATGATTTAATCAATATAATCCATATCTGATTTCTTCCAGTGTTTAAAAAACATAGCAATTACTTGATTCAGTTTGTGAATGACAGATTTCTCTTCTTCATCAATTGAATTATTAAGTATAAGTTTTTGCATAACAAGTTTACCTAATTGCGGAGATTTATAAATCTTATAATTGTTATGATTTTTTATGTCTTGTTTGTCCTGTAAATAAACTCAAAGATAATTGTAGCTATCGTTTACGAGAAGCCTCTAGATTATTCGATGCGAGTTTCCTTCCTCCGACCAGCTTCGAAGTCATCATACACAGGGCAAATCTGGAGCGTTTCCAGGTCAGTTTGTCATTTGTTTGTTTAGTGTATTTATTAGTAGTTTAGTTTAGATATAAGTTTAGTTAGATTTATAGGTAGAATTAGTATGTTAGTGTTTAGTTTAGTTAGTTTTCTGTTTTATCTCTTGTTTATAAAATTATAAAATCAACAAAAAAATACCTTTCTCTGTCTTAGGGAAGATTGCAAATGAATTTTTTCAAGTTTTATTAAATCTATAAATAATAAACATTGTACATTTTGTAAATAAGTTATATCTCAGATAGTAGTTAGTATAGTATTAGTTAATAGTTTGTATATATAGAGATAGTAGATTAGTTAGTTTGTTTAGTAGTTAGTTTTAATTAGATTAGTGTATTAGTTTGTTTTATTTATTGTTAGCTAGTTAGTTTGTTTTATTTAGTTTTAGTTAGATTAGTTTAGTTTAGATTAGTTTTCTTTTGTTTTCTTAGGACCTTAGATCGGCTAACGGAGCCGCTAAACCCATCAGGGTGGTTCATCCCAAACGGCTTGGGTTATTAGACAACCCCGGACCGGTTCCACTCTCTCAGTTGACGAACGGTCAATTTCGCCCATCAACAATAGTGGACACACAGGTCAAGGGCACTCGCCAACAGCAGATCCAACTTTATCGGGTTGTCAAGGAAGGTAAACTCCTACACCAAGGCAAGTGGCTCACCTGGGACCAAATCCAACAGAAGTTTCCTCACCTGATGGGGGAACTCAACGAAATGGATAACATTGCTTCCTAAGGGGGGAGGATTGATCCAGGTGGATATTGGTGGCCACCCACCTATTCCAACTGGCTCCTCGTGTCTGGTTTTTTTCAGCACGTTCTTCTGTACTGCTTTGTAATTGTGGGTTCTACACTTTTGGGGCTGTCTGAAGCCCCACACATCCTCCAGTTTGATACAAGTGGCCTCTCCCCTAATCCAACTAGCTTATTTTGTAAGTTTTTCATGTCATCACATCTTGCTATACTTATGGGGCCATTTTGGGGCCCTAAACGTTGTTTTTTTAGCTTGCCACAATCAAACTATAGACAGAGTCAAAGTTTGTTGGTGAAATGTGTATCTCTCTGAAATACATTTCCAACGGGTTATCATGCGCCTAAAATGGAGGTCGTATGCAAAAGTTACGACCCTAGAAAGTTGAGGTACCAAATTCCACCAACTTACCCATAGCGCTCACATGACTTTTGACGTTTCACCTTCTAGGGTTAGGTTTTTGGATGTCTAGGGTTTTGGCATTCATTAGTAATATGTAAAGGGCCGAGCTTCATTATAATCCATTCTTCTCAGACAAATGTGTGTATCAACCACATCTCTTCTTAGAGATAACTACCACCATTTGACCAAGTTTCAGTTCTGTTGTTTTACAGTTTCAACCTATTTCATTATTTAATATAAGATATTGTTCACTGGATATTTGTGTTATTCTTCATATCTCTGTGTTTATTGTATTCAGTCTATTAATCAGTTCGTTCTACTCCTAAATCCGGATTACTATTGGTCTAGTAGGGGTCATCTCAAGCATTGGTGGTTCTCCTCACCATCTCTCTCATACATCATGATCTACCTTGGCAAACCCATTCAACAGTTATGCAACAATTTCCATTTTATTTTGTAACAAAAATATATACATTACCTTTTTATAACAAAAAGGTTGATCAATTCCAACATCCACACAGATTCAACTTGCCCATAGTATTTTAGCAGGTTATAGTTATATTTACAAGCTGGGGGGAACAAGGGTATTACATAAGAAGATACACAACTTCACAAGTACACAAAATAAGTTTCTAACCACTTTTTATTGTTCATTGTTTGTTTCCTTTTCCTCTAATCCCAAGTAGCTTGCTCTAAAGTAGTAGATAATATTAAGGTAGTATAAATCCAAACCTTGTTAAAGGCTTTTTCCCACCTAGGAAGGACTGCAAGTTCCCTTTTTTTATTACTTTATCATTAAGTAAATTGGGTAAAACAATCTAATGCTTGTTGACTCTGTATTTACATTGTGTTAATAAGGGATATATTTGCATTGTGTTAATAAGGGATAATAGATTGCATACTTTCATTTCTAACTTTCTTTACTTTCATCCAAGTAATTAACTAGATCACAAAAGAGAAAGACATCAATAAACCGTGTATTGTTTCCTTTCCAAACCTTGTATTATTTCCTTTCCTTTGATAATTACATCAGTTATTTAATTTGTATAATCTACCTCTATATTGTTTT
>JASDQU010243971.1:0-10442 GCA_032191745.1 Picea mariana | reverse complement strand
TATTACAATACAATTTTTATTAAGTATAAAAGATGCTTGTTTAATATATTGAAATGTCGAGTATCTACCACCTATTAAGAAGTAATACATTTTTTTATAGATGTGTTACCACCTAACCCATTTTAATGACTATGATGACTCAACCACTTAACAACCGCTCCATTGAGGAAGCACATCAATCACTTTGAAGAATCAAAACTTGGTTGGGCTGTAACAATACCTCACTTTGACAAACCCAGTTTACTTCTCATAACTCAATATTTTAATTAAGAGACAAAGGTATATGATATAATAATTATATAAAGAGTTCCAATGGAGAAACTTAAGTGAGACATTAACCTTGTTTTTTAACCCTAGTCAATATTTCTATACCTTTTTCACCATAAAGCATAATAATGGAGGAAATTTGATAATTAGCCAACAAAATGGATATTATCCAACAAGGTATCACTCAAATATGGAAAACCAAATCCAACTTATCAAACCTAAAAATCCATGTAATCCAACCTATAAAAACTAAACCCCCGGATGGAGTGTCAACAGGATTCACGTTCTCAACGGAGAGGGTGGCGCCTTCCAAGCTTGCGTCAGTCACATGACTTGCACTTGACATGCCCCTCTGCATTTATACCCCACTGATGATTGAATGAAACATTCATTTCTTAGATCTTGGGACTCAATGATCTAGCATGCCATTCTCTACGTTTTATTCCAAGCGATGGATGAATGACTTTGCCCGTCAGCTCTGTGCTTGTGAGACCCTCCACTTTGGCTACTTTATCTTGTTGTTGTTCCTCAGCTGGACCATAATGCTTCCTCACTTCTTGTTGAACAACCCTATGGATTTCAGCTCCGACTCATCTGGTGGCTCTCTGCTCCCTCGTTGGTTTTCTTTGCCTCACAAGCCTCTACTACACTACCTTCCTCTCCGCTCCTATTGGTTATGCCTCGCCTTCGAGGGAAACCAAAATGAGGCCAAGTCTAGTATTAGAACCACAGGCGTATGGCCAACCAACTCCCTCCTACCAGTCCTCAGTCACCTAGCTCTTCATCATCCTCCTATGCCCAGTCTTCATTGGGTTAGAGTAGCCTTCCTCCACTGCCTTCGCCTTGGGCTTGTCGTGTGGAATGGTTTGACCTCCACGGTAATTTTTTGGGCTTCACACATGGCCCAATCCAAGATTTGTCTTCTTCTTCACAACTAGCCATGGTCCCTCAGGCACAACCACCTAAGTGTTTCATCCCCTTGCCACCACCCTCTCCCCTCGTCGTGGAACCCTTCGTCCTTTCCCCTTTGTCGGAACCCTCTGCTTCCTTGGAAGAGCCTCCTGGGAAATATTGCATGACCTGGTTTTTACCGTCGGAAAGGATGTTGACAACCTACACTTTCGGTTAGAGAACATGGACAGGCGAGGGGAAAGAATTGAATCTCTGTTCACATCCTTGCTCAACTCTCTGCACTCTCCAGATCTGACAACCCATGCTCTGGAAAATTCAATGATGATCCTTGTTCAAGTATCCAGGTGGTGACAACAAGCGACGTGGCAAAGAGAAACCACCAGCCTGCATGAGCGATTGCATGAGCACATGTGTGAACTTGCATGCTTGGTTTTGTCAATTAATTTTGATTCTTGAAGATTACTCTTGGGCCGTTTATGGTGCCTTGCACAGTATTTCCAGTTTGATTTCCTAGAGTTAGTCTTTTTTGTTCTTTTAGTTTTCATGACAGGCTCAATTGAATAGGTTTCCCTACTTGATCCAGAATGGATCCCGGAGCCAAGATGGGGCTCAGAAAGGCCTAAAAATAAAAGTGCTCAGAATCTCTTCAAAACGTATGTGTGCGTAGGCCTCGTCGATACGAACCCACGCAACTTGAACGGGCTCAAACATATGTCGTATGCAAAATATATCGTGGTTTGTTCATTTCGCCAAACATGTAAAATTTGATCACTGTACAGTCCATATAGTGCCACGTGGAATCTGACTGTACAGGTCGTATGGTCGTACAACTGATGTGGAAGGGTGCGTTGGCATGCTGACATGGACAGGTTCCTAACTAGGCAAGTACAGGTGGATGAGTGAGTGGGTGACACCTGACACCACTGCAAGGGTGACATGTGGCATTGGCTTACGTGGAAGGTACAGTGGATGATGACGTGGAAGACACGTGGCTAGCAGATGGTCGAATCATGCATTGACATGTGGCAGTTAGTTGGCATATGGTACGGTGCCACATGTCCCAGTCATGGGCTTCCACGTGGCACCCATTCATTGGTTAATGTTTTTGGAAAAAATTGTTTTGGAGTCCACCGGGTTCGAACCGTGACCTCCATGGGTGCCAGAGTCTTCACATAGGCCAGGGTACCTGCCCACCTATAAGGTGGTTCTTACCACTATATTTTTCATATATATTTATATTGCATTTTATGTCCCGTCGGTGGAGGATAGGGATGCGGCTAAGCCCCAGCCCTGACGTGAACCACCATAGAACCCTACCGTGTGACCTGCGGTTAATTTTTTGGTGCGCGTTTCAATATATCCCAACCCTCGATTCAAACTCCTATACGATGGTGCCATATAACCAATGGTCTATCGCTTGGTTCAGATGATAAGGGTTGGCGCTCGGTCGATCGGGCTAACCCGCCAACCAAGGTGCACGACCATGGGTGCGGGTCCAATGCCTAAACTATTGTTAGAACGCATGGGTGCATAAGCATTGGGCCATATGGCCATATCACGAGACCAGGACCCTGAACCAGAGGGGCCAACGTGTCAAGCATTTAGAGTTAGGCCACATGGAGGCACCCAGGTGACCAAGAGTGCAGAAAAAGGGGCTGTGCCTTTTAATTTATGCCTATAGTGGGTTTAAAACTATATTGTATGATTTTTTTATGGATTATTAGCCAGCTTTGAGAGATTTAATCCATTTTTGGAGGATCTTGGGCCCTTTTTGAGGCTAGATATTGGGGAGAAGTTGGGAGGTGGTTACCAACTTCAGGCCTATATAAAATAGAGGATATTGAAGCCATGGGAGAGAGTTCAAAGAAGAGAAATGATGTTGAATTATTGAGGCAAAGCCATTTTTATGCAGGGAAGCTATTGAGGAGCACACCTTTGCGGGCCATTTCTGGGAGCTTCGTTCATTCGTTTCCGGTGCCGTCAGTTTTGATGGGTTTTTGAGATCTGGTAGAACAAGACCAACTCATTTTTGTAATCCATTGGAACTTTTATGATGTACATTTGAAGCTTCGAACAGAAATAAGAAAGACTCAACCACAGAGATAAAAGCCCGGAGATGTAGGCGAGATTGTCGAACTTCATTATCACTTTGGTGTTTATGGTTTGCTGTTCTTCATGCTTATTTCCAGATCTGTGCATGTTTATATGGCTACTATGTTTCTTCATTAAATCTTCCTCTTTCTTCAGTTTCCTAAATGGTATTTTAACTCATGTAAAATAACTCAACCATTGTCGTTTAAAAGATCTTTTTGGATCAAGTGGTATCAGAGCTAGTTGACAGTTGGTATTTGAGTTTGCATGTTTAACAAGGAAAAGCTCATCTTAGTAGGGAAAATGGCATCTACAGAGGGACTTTCTCATGATGAGAAGGATATGCAAAAAACTCTTGTAGCCATGGTCAAGATGGTGAAAGTGTTGTATGAAGACTACTTGGAATGAAAGAGGTCGGTTCAAGGGAAATCTTCAAAGAACGAAAAAAGTGAAGAAGAATTGAAGGAAATGCCTTCTACACCCAATTCAAAAATAATCTCTGAGGTATACAGTGGAAGTCATTCATCAATTTCGCATAGTTCCCATCAAGATGGTTCTTTTGGTGCATTTGAAAAACATACAAAAGGTATAGGTTTGAAATTGCTAACCAAGATGGGTTATGAAGGAAAGAGCCTTGGAAATAAGGGCCAATGTATCGTTAATCCCATAGAGGTTTTGGAAAGACCTCGTTATTTAAGATTTGGATATGGTGAAGAGAAGATTAGAGCATTCTCCAAGATGGGCTCCAAAACATCGGAAGCAAGTGATGCTTCAAATGACCAACTTAAGTCATTGCGGGAACGATTCACGAAAGGTGATGATGTATCACTCCTTGATAGTGATAGTGAATGCAAGTCATCTCCAAAGCAAAGTGAAGATAAGCAAGACAGGTATAATGGTTATGGTTGTTCTAATTCTCTTTTTTATTATTAAAAACATAATCATGTAATATGAAACTTGTGGAATATGTATCCTTGTACTTTTTGTCATTCACTCAAGCATTGTGTGGCCAAGTGTTGGAAGAGACAATATTTGTAAAGGAAATATATGTCAACCAAGAAGGAGACACGACATAAAGACTCAACTCCACAATGGAAGAAATAGAAGGGAAAACAAGTCTGGATGCCAAAAACCCATTGCACTTATTGTAATAGGGGTGGACATCAAAAGGCTAAATGTTGGAAGCTTAATCCGAAGCTTCGTCCAAAGAAGGACAAAAGGATTGGGCATGTACTCACCAAGGAAGAGGAATTACCAGCGAAGCAAGAGGAACACCATGAAGGAAAAAAAACAACCACTTGGTTTTTCCAGAAGTGGATGTCACATCTTCATTGTATTTTGCTTCCATTAATGTAATCACACATGTTGAAATGATGACCTATTATAACATCATTTTTGTACAACATAGTGTTTTGTTTTTGTCCTTATGAGTATGTAATCAATAAGGTCCATTTTGTAACCTTTTGGAGGGCCAAAACGTCTTTAGTGGGGAGGTGTGATCCAGAATGGATCTTGGAGCCAAGATGGGGCTAAGAAAGGCCTAAAAATCAAAGTGCTTAGAATATCTTCAAAACGGACGTGTGCATGGGTCCTGTTGACACAAACCCAACGCAACTTGAACGGGCTCAAACGAACATCGTATGCGAAAGATATCACGCTCTGCTCATTTCGCCAAACAGGCAAAATTTGATGAATGTACAGTCCGTACAGTGCCACGTGGCAGCTGACTATACAAGTCGTACGACCATACAATTGACGTGATAGGATGCGTTGGCATGCTGATCTAGACATGTTGCTGACTGGGCAAGTATAGGTGGACGAGTGAGGGAGTGACATGTGGCACCACTACAAGGGTGACATGTGGCAGTGGCTTATGTGGCAAGTACAATGGATGTTGACATGGCAGACACGTGGCTAGAAGATGGTCAAATCATGCACTAAAACATGGTAGTTAGTTGGCGTATGGTACGGTGCCACGTGGCACCCATTCATTGGTTAATGTTTTTGGCAAAATTTGTTTTGGAGTCCACCGGGTTCGAACCATGACCTCCATGGGCGCCAGAGTCTTCACATAGGCCGAGCTACCAACCCACCTATACGGTGGTTCTTACCACTATGTTTTCATATATATTTATGTTACATTTTATGTCCCGTCGGCGGAGGATAGGGCTGGGGCTAAGCCTCATCCTTCGACACGAACCACCATAGAACCCTACAGTGTGACCTACGGTTAATTGTTTGGTGCGCGTTTCAATATAGCCCAGCCCTCGATTCAAACTCCTATACGATGGTGCCATATAACTGATGGTCTATCACTTGGTTCAGATGATAAGGGTTGGCGTCCAGTCAATCGAGCTAGCCCGCTGACCAAGGCGCGTGACCAGAGGTGTGGGCCAACGACTAAACTGTTGTTAGAGCGTGTGGGCGCATAAGCGTTGGGCCATATGGCCATGCCACGAGACCAGGACCCTGAACCAGAGGGGCCATCACGCCAAGCATTTAGCGCTAGGCCACATGGAGGCGCCCAGGTGACCAGGAGCACGGAAAAAGGGGATGCACCTTTTAATTTATGCCTATAGTGGGTTTAAAACAATATTGTATGATTTTTATGGATTATTAGCCAGTTTTGGGAGATTTAATCCATTTTTGGAGGATCTTGGGCCCTTTTTGAGGCCAGATCTTGGGGAGAAGTTGGGAGGTGGTTACCAACTTCAGGCCTATATAAACCAGAGGTTCTTAAAGCCATGGGAGAGATTTCAGAGAAGATAAATGTTGTTGAATTATTGAGGCAAAGCCATTTTTATGCAGGGAAGCTACTGAGGAGCGCACCTTTGCGGGCCATTTCTGGAAGCTTCGTTCATCCGTTTTCGGTGCCGTCAGTTTTGATGGGTTCTTGACATCTAGTAGAACACAACCAACTTATTTTTGTAATCCATTGGCACTTTTATGATATACATTTGAAGCTTCAAACAGAAATAAAAAAGCCTCAACCACAGAGACAAAGGCCCAGAGACGTAGGCGAGATTGTCGAACTCCGTTATCACTTTGGTGTTTATGGGTTGCTATTCTTCATGCTTATTTCCAGATCTGTACATGTTTATATGGCTGCTATGTTTCTTCATTAAATCTTCCTCTTTCTTCAGTTTCCTAAATGGTATTTTAACTCGTGCAAAATAACTCAACCATTGTTGTTTAAAAGATCTTTTCGGATCACTACTGGGTGATTCCGTCCATATAGTTTAATTTTGTTAATCCTATTATTGATAGACCAACTGAATTTGCAATTCAACACAAACAAAACCTTGGTATGACAACTGATACTATAATTTATGTTTATGCAAGATAATATATAAATTCTTACTTAAAAAAAACTATAAAACCAAAAAATCGATGTAATTTATGTTTATGCAAGATAATATATAAATTCTTACTTAAAAAAAACTATAAAACCAAAAAATCGATGTAAATGGATAAACCCGAATAAAAAAATTCTAAAATACACAATCTCCACAATTACTTTCACCATTCTATCTATACAAAATTATTATTTTTTTTTTTTAAATAGAACTTTTATCCTACAACTAAGGGGAATTGAAATATGTCCAAATTATGGATAACCATATGAAACACCTCAAATTAAGGGTAAAGATTTAGGGGTCATCTAGAAGGCCATTGAAATGAATATATAAAGTGGAATATAGTTATACAAATAGTCGTTGCATTGCACAACGTCAACGCGTTTGCTCTACTGGCTACCTGCTGTTAAGTTGCCTACCATGTTACAACAACATTAAAAGCATATATCCTTTAAATAATTCACGATTTTCCATGACAGACATTCGTGCGACGTGAGAACAAAACCATTGGGAGGAAGTCGAAGTCAATCATGATCTTTTAGTGAAAGATAAATCAATTTATTTAAAAAATATTTTGCTTCACTCGTCAAATTCAAAGTAAAAGTAAAGTACATTGTCAAATCCCTTTGATAAAAAATATATAGATATATTTCAATTTACCACCTTAAAAAAATATTTTATTTTGAATTAATTTCAAAATGTACCAAATACAATAACTCTTTTTTCCCAAATCACCTAAGATCAAGATTGGTAAAGGAAACCACCAAATATCAAGATTAATAAAATAGCTAAATTTGCTTAATCATTTATCTTAAATTAATTTCAAAATAAATTAATTTGAATAAAAAAAAAATTCAAAATCAGCATATATGAAAATCAAGATGGGTAGAGAAAACCATCAAATATTAAGATTAGATTAACAAATAAAAAAGTGAAAATTAAGTAAATGAAAAATGTATATCAAATTTAATAGTTATTAGACAAAATCTACTTAATATCAATATTGTAAATGAAAGAGTCAAGATTAGATAAATAAAAGAGTAAAATAAAAAATGAGAAGAATAAAAATGAGAATGATCAAAGATTTTAATTAACAAAAATCAATTATGTCAATTTCAATCATCAAAATCAATTATATAATAAAAAATAAAAAATATAATTACAAGAAAATGAATACTAATATTTATATTTTAAAAGGTATTCATATAAATTTTGAAGAAAAATGTTACAAATTAGATTAGTGAATAAAAAAATAAAAATTGTGTAATTGAAAAAGTCATAATAAATTTAATAATTTTTTATCAAAATCTAGTTAAACCTACTTAATATCAAAATTAGTGAATGAAAAAGTCAAAATTAGATAAATGAAAGAGTTAGAGCCCGAGGAACCATAAAGATGATTGAAGATTTTAATCAACAAATCAATAATGTAGATTTCAATCAACAAAATCAATGATATAATGAAAAAATAAAAACACAATTATCAACAAAATCAATTATATAATGAAAAACTAAAAACTCAATTAAAGAGAATGAGTATAAATCTTTATATTTTAAAAGGTTGCAAATGTTATATCTATATAAATTTTGAAGAAAAATATTACAAATTAGATTAAATAATAAAAAGGTGAAAATTGAATAAATTGAAAATTCATAATAAATTTAATAATCTTTGTTTAAAATAAGATTATCAATTTTATATTAATATAGATTTTTATTTTTTTTAAATAAGATTGTAAATTTTATATCAATATAGATTTTTGAAGGAAAATGTTACAAATAATTTATAATGATAATGGGTTAATTTTATTTAAATTTATAATTAAAAAAAAAAAGATTATATAAAAAAAGATTAAATAAAAAAAATTAAAAATGATTACATGGAAACAAAATTTTATAGTCCAGAATGAGAAATTTTATAATTTAGGATAAGAAATATTTATATATCATAAAAATAAAACATGAACACAAAGTAATTGTTTTTTTTATTATTTTTTCATAATTTATAATATTAATAAATGTGTAGAAAAAAATAAATGTTTATAATTTTTTAACAATATTTAAATTATTGTAATTTTTTTAGTATTTTAAATATTTATATTGCAATGATGTTTGAGATGGCATCTTTGTTATAAAAATTGTAATAAAATTGAATAAATCTATAAATTTTTATAACTTATGGTTTTAAAATTAAATACATAATCTTTTTTAGGATGTTTAATGTATTTCTATAAAGTTTAAAAAGAAGTTGAGTTAAAACTTTTGAAATTTGATTTAAGTATTAGAACATTATAGAAGTTGATTAAATCAATAGTATTGATAATATTAAATCATGTGTTATTGCAAAGTTAGAGTAAGATTTCCAATAACAATAAAATCATTAATACAAAAAAACAACAATAAAATTATTAATAAAAAGAAGTTAATATGTGACAAAAAGTTTATCAATCTTGATTTGGAACATGAAGGAAGACTATCAAATCAATACTATTGATAATATTAATTTTTGTGTTGATACAAAGTGTAGAGTAAGATTTAGAATAACATTGAAATAACTAATAAGAAGAACTTGAAATATTACAATTTTTTTATTAATATTAATTTTATTGATCAAAACTATTTTTCTAACATTATGAATTAAAAAAACAAAATAATTAAAATTAAAATTAGGGTCAAAATTCACCTTAAAATGAACTAAATTATAAAATTATAATATAAAAAGAGTTTCATAAAAATGAAGAAAAACCATATAAAATTGAAAAACATCACTAAATTATAAAATTATAATATAAAAAGAGTTTCATAAAAATGAGGAAAAACAATATAAGATTGAAGAAAAACATCATTTTTTAAAGTATCAACAAACCAAATTTCATAATTTAATCTCTTCTTAACTTCTTGAATTACCAAAACCTTGATGTAATAAATTCATTGAATGTATTTTGGTTTTTTTATGAAGTTTTGGCTGAATCAGTCTCATATATTTCAATATTTTTAAGTTTTAGATAATTGGAATACGACCAAAACCCTACACAATGCACCGTCAACAAAATCATGATCTACCTGAAACAATAAAAAAAAATCCATAATTTCCACCAATCCCTGAGAACTTTTGCATTTTGATTTATTTTTAATTCGATTATGGTAACCCACGCTGCATTCTCTGTAAATCAAAATCATTCTATGCATGTAAGACGAAACAAAAACGCACAGTAATGGTGGAAATTATGTTCGTTTTTCAATTTTATAACGTGGTAGTTTAATTGTTCTATGTTTTATGTTTTGATTTGTTTTTTGGAGATATTTTTTGTTTAATTTTACTTGAAATTTTTTAAAAAAATTGTTGAATTTGCAAATTTGAATAGTTAATTCTGTATAATCCAAAATTTTCATGATTTTTTTTTGAATAAATCTATTTTTACATTTAAAAATGCAATTTAAACAATATAAAATTATAATTTCATCCAAATTCAACCTAATTCCAACCATAAAACACCAAAACTTAAAATATTAAACCTAATCAATAAAAGAGTATCCATTATTGAACTCTTCAATCAATTCCATTATTAGTCTGTGCCAAGGCCAGGGACTAATAGCGATGAGTTCATCGTTGACTTGCTATTAGTCCCTGCCTTGACTTTAAATTTTTTAAAAATTATAATGTGTAACTTAGGAAGTTTGTATTAACATATTTTAAAATAAAAATATATATATATTTGTTACAATTTGATTGGTTCATAAGTTTAAACTCTTATTGCTGGCTTCACGTCTTTCCATGCATTAAATAATATTTAAAACAGTGCTTCCAACTACCAC